>PVKS010022685.1:0-33380 GCA_004027875.1 Aplodontia rufa
CACCAGGTGTTTCCTGCTTCCAGGACTAAAACAATGTTATTTAGTTAAACATGTATTTGCAAGGGTGGAGAAGGAAAATTATTGACAGCTTTTAAAACCTTAGTCCTTCAACTAAGAAATAAATATTTTTCCATTTTCTCTTTTCTTTCTTTTTTTTTTTTTTTTGCAATTCTCTTTTTATTTTTTCCTCCACTTTAAATATCTCCTCCAGGGGCTGGAGCGGTGGCTCAGCGGTTACGGCGCTTGCCTGGCAAGTGCGAGGACCCAGGTTCAAACCCCAGCACCACGTACACAACCAAGTGTCTGAGGAATGAAAGTCACGTGAAAAACTAAATAAAGATTGCTTCTCTCTTTCCCTCTCTCTCTGTCCCCTCTTTCTTAAAAAAAAAAAAAAAATCTCCTCCACCTGGGAAACCCCATTATACATAGCATACAAACCCACATACTGCAATACATTAACAGGAGGAGTGATGTTATTATTCAGGAAAAGAAGGCAGAATTATTTTTATTATAATGTTCATTATAAAGAGATAGTTGAACCTTAGACCCATTTCCTTGGTACAGAATTTTTAGCTATATATTATCTTCAATAACACTTTGCTATTATCAACAAAAATCTTTTAACAGTTTTTAAAAATATTCAACCAAAATTCTTCCAACTTTTGTGGTATAGTAATACTGAAACTATTAGTTTTTGGTGGCCAGAAATCTTTTTATTAATTTTAATTATGAAAATATCCTATTTTACTTTTAAATTAAAAAATCTGCATAAATATTGATATCTCAAATCTAATTTGTGGCTATGTAAGTTTTTATTAACTTATTTTCTGTATTCTTATAAGTGTATTTGACAGCCTTCATAATAAATGATAATAAATTAGTGATATTAAAAAAGTAGAATTGGGGCTGGAGCAATGGCTCAGTGGTTACAGCGCTTGCCTGGCATGTGCAGGAACATGGGTTCGAACCCCAGCACCACATACACAACGAAGTGTTGGAGCAGAGAAAGCCGTATGAAAAACTAAGTAAAATTGATTCTCTATCATGTCCCTCTCTCTTAAAAAAATAAAAGTAGAATAATTCTCAAGTTGAAATCTATTTTTCTTTTAAAAAAAAAAAAAAGAAAGAGGGACAGCGAGAGGGGGAGAGAGAGAGAGAGGGAGGGAGAGAGAGAAACAACTTTATTTAGTTTTTCATGTGGTCTTTGTTGCTACAACACTTGGTTGTGTACGTGGTGCTGGGGTTCGAACTCGGGTCCTCGCGCATGCTAGGCAAGCGCCATAACCTCTGAGCCACCGCTCCAGCCTGAAATCTATTTTTCTTGACATATAATAATCACCAAAAAATCCTCAAAGCCCTTGACTTTTACTTCAAATAAAGATAATTTTCTGATATGCTTTAACAATTTTATATAGTTCCCTTTTACATTTTAATTAAGCTGATAAAATGCTCCATAAGTTGATATACTCATTTAGCCCCATTATAAGTTGTTACAGCACTTAACTCCAAATTTTTAGGAAAGCAAATATATATGAATTTAAACTTTCTCACCCTCTCTGGAGAGAGCAATGCTTAGTTTCTTTGTGAGTCACCCCCTGCTAGGTTTGTGGTTTTGGCCTGTGCTGGTCTGAGGAAGCTGGTGTGCTGAGACTGAGAAGGATGGTCAGGACTAGAAATGGTCTGACCAGTTAGGAAACTACTACAGTAGCAGGACTGCTTACTGACGATGAAGCAGATACTGCTTTAGCTGCTGGGGTACACAGGTGACTAAGGTACAAAATTTCCCTTTTTTTTCATACTGAGAATTTAACCCAGGGGTTCTTTACCACTGAGTCACAGCCCCAGCCTTTTTTACATTTTATTTTGAGGCCAGATTTCACTAAGTTACTTAGGGCCTTGCTGAGTTGGTGAGGCTGTCCTTGAACTTCCTATCCTCCTGCCTTGGCCTCCTGAGTTGCTGGGATTACAAGTGTGTGCCACTGTGCCTGGTGGTACAAAAGTTCTTGATTTTAAGGAATTAATATTTCTTGTGAACAAACAAAAGCAATGCTATGAAGAAAACAACACTGGGCCTTGTTGTAGTGACTGAGATGACAGAATGTGTGAGTGTGTGTGTGTGTGTGTTGTTTCAGATAAACAAACCAAGGCCCATTCTTGAAGGCAGATCTGGGAGTCAATCCCACTCAAAATATGAAAGAGGTATTTTTTATTTCCATTTTATTTATTTCCTTGTTTTCTTTCCCAAAGAAAAGTCAAGATACTGAATTTGGGGTGCAAAAATATTAATTCCCTTTAGGAGCCAGGGAATACTCTGGGTGAAGGTGGAAGGAGAGGGAGATGCAGTGATCCCCAAACCACAGTAATTTTTATGCCTGTTACAAATTAGTTTTCTGACTGTTCCAAGTCCCTGAAGTGAAATCAGTATAGTTCAAGTGCCTATGGTAGCAAGTATGTTTGTGACATAAATATATTATCCCTGAGGAATAAAAATGAAGATATTTCAACTATCTAAAGTATTTTCTAAGTTAAAAAACTCAAATGAAAACAAACGGGAGAATGGCAGTCATTAAAATGCGTAGTCTTTGAAAAGTGGTTTAAAATAATAATTTAAACCATCTTTTAGGCCTTTGATGCTAATCAGTCAGCTCATGTAGCAAGAAAGCCTGTGTTGAGACTCATTATCATAGCTGGTTAGGTCCATGCACACACAGTCCCAGGGTGCCACACGCTGGCTCCCACCAGGGCAAGAGAGATTAATGCAGGGCAGCGTCTGCACTTCAGGTCATTACTGCAATTAGGCTTGCTCTCGTCAGGCTCTATTTGGAAAGGATTAATGTTTTAATGTTTATAGACTGCTACCATGATTTTATTGTGGGCTCTGAACCACAAGTTACTGAATCGGGGTTTGCCTGGAAATTTTTCTTTTTCCAGTAATCTCAAGAAAGCAGGTAGAGGAAACAGAACTGTAGGCAAGAGGTGTCCTCAAGGCATGGGGTGGGTCTCTTCCTGGCAGTGCTGGGTCATCTGATCAGAACCACACAGAGCTGGCGAATAAAGCAAGGAGCTCCTCCTCCCCAGGCCCAGGAGAGCTTCTGTCGAAATCCATTAATCCCCTCCGAGGAAGGGGACTGTGTCAGAACTGAGGTGTGGGGCAGGAGAAATGTGACAAGCAGCTCTCTTTACCTCTCTGGTGGCTTAGGAACGCAGGCTTTCTGAGGTACAACAAAGAATCTGAGAAACCTCAACAACTTTAGAAGTTGACTGTGAATATTTGGGTTTCTCTTTAGTCCCATTAGAAGGTTTCCATTGTTTAACTGGAAAACTCAATAGCCCTTATAAGATTTTTGGAACGAATTTCTCTTTACACCTGTGCTCTTAATAGCACTCCCCTCCAGAGTTCACGTAGGATTTCAAAGTGAAAATGACCTAATCTGAGATTAAATAAAACCTAAATAAACAAACTCGAACAGCTCACTGAGATTTAAGGATTTATCTTCTGTTCACCCGGGTAAAGTTAATTTGAACAGAAATAAACTCACCAGGGGCCCAGCCCTGAGCCAAGTTGGAAATGAGGGCAGTTCTGTTCTGCACCCTTCAGGTTTCACCGTGGGTGCTGGCTCCCTCCTGCTGGACAAACCTCTGGGCACCTTTTGCTGTCCGGCTCCCTGCCTCCCAGGTAGGCTTGCCAACCCCTGACTCCTGTGCAGCCGGTTCTCAACCTGCTGCCCCCATCTTTACTCAGGCATTACCTAATAGCTCCCCTTTGAACAGACAGCTACGCACGGAGGGATTTGTCCAAGGAGTGGAGTGGAACAGGGAGGCCAGCAGTGGTTTGGAACTTCAGAGATGACTGGTGCCATCTCCTGCCTCCTCAGACCCACCTGCTAGTCACAGCAGGCCCTGCTCTGTCACCTTTTCATCCCCACTATTACCACCAATGTTGCTTTCACCACAAAGGTCACTGCCACTGCTTTCCTTCCTGTCTTTTCTTATTACCTACAAAATCTTACCTGGGAGGAGTTAAAAAAAATAATTTAGAAGCTAAATAACTGAAAACCATGAATTAAAAACAGCCCTTTGCAACCCAAAGTGTGGTTCCATCACTAACAACATCACCATCACCATCACCTGACAGGAAAGCATCACCAGTTAGGAAAGCAGACTCTTGGGCTGAGTTTGCACCCATGGGGTCAGAATGCAAGATCCCAGGTAATTCTTAAACATGAAGTCTGAGAGACATGGCCCTCACCAGCAATGCTGACCCACTAAGGATTTGAAATGTAGACTCTTTCTTGATAATGGGAAATTTCTATGGGGAAAGGAAGACTGCTTTTCAGAAAAGAAATATTAACATCAGATGTTCCCATGGAAGAGCACTCTACCACTGGGGTATTTTGGCTGGCCCTTGCGGAAGGGTGTGTTATTACCAGAAAGTACTACAGTGCCACATTGGAGGGAAAACCTATGGATTGCAGGTAATATAGTTTTATTTCAGGTATGGAGGATTGTTTGGAGGTTGGGGGAGTTGTAGGGTGTAAACAAAATGAACAACAGCAAAAAGACTTATTTAGAAATCCAGGTGAGTTACAAAGGATTCAATTTTAGAATACCATTCAGGTTCAAGACTATATTGCTGGGGCTGGAGTGGTGGCTCAGAGGTTCTGGCACTTGCCTGGTATGTGCGAGGATGTTGGTTTAACCCCCAGCACCACATACACAACGAAGTGTCAGAGCAACAAAGGCCACATGAGAAACTAAATAAAAATTGATTCTCTCTCTCACGTTCCTCTCTCTTAAAAAAAAAAAAAAAAAAGACTATATTGCTGTTAAAATTCTGATAACTATATTCCACAGGAGAAGGTTGTGTTTTGCTCCTGCTTTTCTGTGGACAGCAAGCTAGACAGAGATGAGAACAGTGGAGCCAAGGACCCTGTTTCCATTGACCACATCTCCTTGGCTCTGGTATCTACTAGAGTCCAACAAAGGTTGAGCTGTGCTTCGACCATTGGTTGTCTGTGTTGCTTCATCCTAGAGTCGCTGGGACAAATCCTTATATAAGACACGTAACAGTGAAGTATAGAACTGGACTTGCCCTACTGCGTTCATCACTGCAATTATACTTTGGTAGTTTGGGAAAAATAATTTATACTATTAAAACACACATTATTAAATATGACTTTTAAAAGCATGCCTTAAAAATCTTTGGGAGGGCTGAAGCGGTGGCTTGGTGGTTACGGCACTTGCCCGGCATGTGCAAGTACCCAGGTTCAAAACCCAGCAACCCATGTACACAACTAAGTGTCAGAGCAACGAAAGCCATGTGAAAAACTCAATAAAAATTGATTCTCTCTCTCTCTCTCTCTCACACACACACACACACACACACACACTGTCCTCTCTTTAGAAAAGAAAAAACTTTGTGAAAATACAATAGTCAAATAGTTATTGGAAACTCTGTTATTTGGTAGGAAAAATGTCAGGATCAAGAAATTTCTTCTTTTCTCATTAAAAAAATTAATCTATTCCTGTGGCAGATTGTAGTTTTTAAAAAGATGTCCAAAAACATTTCTCATCTCACATGTTTTTCCTAAAATGTGACACTGACATTCTTTTCAACAAACCTTGGGCAGACTTTGACGGCTGTTTTGGCCAGTGGAGTATGTGGAGATGGTCTCATGCGAAGTCTAAAGCTAGGTCATAAATTCTGCCTTGTTTGTTGGAATACTCACTCTTTAAGCTGTAAGCCTCTAAGAAGTCAAACTGTGAGGAAATCTAAACTTGCCCAGACAGAAAGAGCATATGGAGAGGGTCTAAGAAAAAAAGGAGGGAGAGAGGGAAAAAGAGAAAGAAGCAGAAGGGAGGAAATGAAGCCACCAATTCTGGATAGTCCAATTGCTCCAAATCCATCACAGAGAGAGGCTGAGTTAGAACTACTTAGTCTAATTCATGATCCACAGAAACCATGAAAGAAGATAAAATAGCGCCATCTCTTTGAAGCCATTAATTAAAAATATTTTATTTGTTCCCATGTGATAGTATTTTGTGTTTCCATGCCACTGTTCTGTGATGGTCTCTAAGAGGCACTGAAGCTGCAGGGAAGATGGAATTGTCCAAATGTAAGGAGGTCTGTAGAGAGGAACAGGATTATTGTAATGCGGCCAAGTGGGAGCACTGTGCTGGAGCACGTAGACGGTGACGTGGAAATCACTCATACAGGGATTTCTTTCATTGGGGGGATAGAGAGGAATTAAGTTACAGACAAAAGGAGGCCCAGATTGGGGGGGTTCTTAAACGGAAAGTTGAGCTTTGGCTTCCATCTGTGTACAAGGAGTACTGACTGACAGTTTCTTGTACATGGGTGGAGGGGGAAAGGACAGTGGTATTAACCTAATTGCCATTTGGCACCTTGTGAAGGTGTCTGATAAACTTCATTGTGAATTCCATCTACACACAATACCAAAACACGAAATACGCTTAGTCTTCCTAGTTTGGTTCTTCATGGCAAGAGCACACTAAGAACAGGGAATATTGCTCAGAGCTGCGTTTGGTCCACACAGACTCCAGAGATTTCAGTCCTTTTTTCTATTTTTATAACCATCTTTTTTCACTTTCCCTTCTTTCCTTTTCCCTACTTTTGAGTTAGCTGCAGCAGTATCCAATAAAACACAGTGACAGATAGATGGATCTTACAGAAAATCTGCTGATTGCTCTCTCTCTAAACCTCAGATGTAAACAATAGAAGGACATTTGTTTCTCTGTCATGTTTCTTTTAGAGTACATAAGGATGAAGAAGCAAATCAACATTTGGAAAAAATAATATGTTGTGATTCCTTCCTGGTTGACATTTTGGTTATCATTCTCCCTCCAAAAGGCTGCAGCAAAAATGGACTTTTATGTTTTGCCTGCCTATTTCACTGTGAACATTTCTAATTTCCATATTCCTTGGTGAGAAGATTCTAGAGAAAGAAGTAAAAATACTAGCTACTGAAATTTGCCGGGCCCTTCTTGATCCCTCTGAATCTATGAAGTATTTTGTGGCTAGACTATGACAACCAAGGAATGCATCAAAATTATTATATATAGAATATTCAGGAATCTGTTGAGTTCTTGATGTGAGAAAATCTAAATGTGAAATGTTTTCTTATTTCAAAAATAGCCAGGATCTTGACAAAATGGCTAAGTTCGCCATTCTACTTATCTCCCCTTTCCCATCTCCCTTTTTCAGTGACTCAACCAATAATTGAGACAAATGCAGAAAAGTTCTTCCAGCTCACCACACCATGGATTATTTCTCAGTTAATTTTGGTTGTACAGTTTCACGTTCATATCCTGGTAAAGACTTGCTAGCTCTACCTGGACCCCTGTGCTTCCTCTTCTGAATCTAACATTCATATTTGTACTTTCCACAGCTGGAAAATGTATTCCTGGGTTAGTAATGGAGTGCACAGAAATTATGCCTATGTAGTCAATAGCAGGCGAGTAACTCTGGTCCCTTGTGAAGTCAGAGGACAAGGATCCAAACAGCATTACAGATGGATAATTCAGGCACCATGTGGTCCCCTGGGGTTTGTGCTGCTGGAAAACATTTTCAGCCCCAAGTAATAAAAATGACAGACAGTCACTCAGCCTACATGGAATTGTATACTGTCATCTTTACTCAGGAAAATCTCCCTCTGAAGTCAGTAGGGGTTTTAGACTGAGAATGGGCGATGGTATATGCCCGTTTAAGTAAACACAATGGAAATAATGTTTAGCTGAGCAATTCCATTGACATGTTTGAAAAATTATAAAAATTTTACTGTTTCCCATAAAAGTGTGTCATCTCATTGCTAGGTATCATGGTAGCCACCAATTTGTCTCTGAGGATGGATTTGACTAGCTTATTCTTGGAATTGCTCTGGAAAAATAGCTTTTCTTTTCCTGGCAAAAAGTCCATTAAGAACCTCATTCTATCATCAAGTTCTGGCTAGTTGATGTTAGCATGAAGTGCCCAACAGGGATTTGGAAATAACACTCTTCACTTAATTCTCTGAGGACTTTTGCTTAAGTACTTACACAAGGATTGAGTTCATATTGCAATGAGTGTGGTGGTTGGAATGCAAACGTTGTTTTCATGGAGGATAGAGAAAACAAGAATATTCACAAGAGCTGCTGGAAAGAGTGAGAAACAGACCCAGGCTCCTAATTTGCAGTCTAAACATAGAAGAGGGTTTTCTTCTCCTTGCTTCCTTACACAGAGTTGTGACTACATCCTTCAAACAGACATGGTCCCAACTATGTATAGAGAACCATAATCTTATGTAGCATCATGGCTCATTAATTCAGAAAATATGAAGCTACTATTTTTTTTCAAGTATATCTTTTTCTTTAAATTTCTTTTGTTTCTGTTCCATAGCTTTTTAAGTTGAGGACCAGAAGATTGGTTGCAATCCCCTTGGTAATCTTAATAAATGTCATTTTATATATATATATATATATATATATATATATATTTATGCACATATATACATACATATATATACACATATGTGTATAGATATATATGTATGTATATCCCACAATGTCCAACACATTTGTAGAGTGAATGCAATTTCCACATTGTTTGAGAGGGTAGGATTGATAAAGGTAAGGTGCATGGGCTGTACGAAGGAGGGCAGATACTCTTTCTTTGATGCTTCAGGTTTTAGTACAAAGTAGTTGATAAAACACACACAAAAAAAATGAAAGTGATGTATACACTTTCACTCTACACATTGAGCAATGTGATTAGATGCAATTTTATTGTTATAGAATTATATCAGTACTAGTTTGCTTTTTTGTTGTTCCCTTGAAACTCTCTTAGACCCTAATTACCCTTTGTGTATATATGTGTATGCGTGTGTGTATGTGTGTGTGCATGTGTGTGTATTTTTTTTTTTTGTCAAAAGTTCAATAAAGTTTCCCTCAGGGTTTGGTTGGATGATGGGCATGGATGTGTCCCCCTCCTCTACCCTACTCATGGGCAGTGTATGTTTGTATGTTAGCTCTTGGTAGTAGATAGATGAACTGGAATACCTGAAGGAAGACAGTATAAGTGACAAATCTCACTTTGCTGCTCCTTCTCCACTTTGCTCCGCTATTGACTGTCTTTGTTCCTATTCTTTCTAGTCCTTGGACAGTATCACAGGATTCTGAGTTGAGTTCAACTAACATTTTGCTCAGATTTTTCTCTCCTTTCCTATGTCAACTCATTCTGGTCCTGTAAGATCCTTTATAAAGTGCCATCCATCTGCTAAGTTTCCTGGAAGATTTTGTTGACATCATAGGTACTGTCTTGTCTGCATCAGATTAATACTGTGGCAGATTTGCATCAACAATAGGCAGCAAGTATGAAATAGGCTGTTAGCTGAGATGTTCTCAAATAGGAAACAGCCACAGATATTGACCTCAACTCAAACTGTAAGGTTTGGGTATTAAATATCAAAACAGACCTCTCTGAATCTTTTTCACCTGCAACCTGATGGAGATTTGTCCAGTTTCCTTTTGAAAATGCATGGCTCCTAGATAAATGTCTTGCCATTATGTCCTAATGCACTTGATCCTGGTGGCTTAAATTTCCGCCAGAATCCAAGTGTAAAAACATTGAGAGTGAACAGAGCAGATGATACCCCTGCTCCTCAGTTGCTTTGAGAAGCAGAGTGAGACGAGTGCAGACACTAGATACTACTGTACTCAGTGCCATCGGGTGCTCCTGTCCCTGCCAGCACACTGTAATTAAAGAAGAGAGACATCAACGTGGAACCAGATCCGAGGCGCTGTCCAGTTGAAAAGGTCACTGCCGCAAATGAGCAATTAGTGCTCCCTGCTGCCGCAGAGGCTTTGGCATCAGAAAGAGCCAGGGAAACACAATGCCTGGATAAACCAGCTTTGTAATCTGCTTGTCACAAGTTCAGTCGTCAGGGGTCTGCACTGAATCAGAGAGGATAATGCTGTCCGAATTGGGGGAAAAATCAGATTTTTAAAATGCAACTATCCACAGAATAGAAGGGACCTTTCAGTTGTTGGCAGCAAGGCTGTGGTAGACAAAGCATGGGGTCTGAGGCTGTGAAGCCTTGTTGTAAACCTTAAATATTTGGGAGCTGCTTTCTTCGGCAGCCTGAGAGCTCAGCACAAAGCTTTGTTGCCTACTAGATGGGAATTTGAAAAAATGGTTATGAATGCCAGGGTTAAGTTGATTGTGTTGTTAGCACTTTCTTTGAGAATCAATTGATTTATTAGGGATTATTTTTAAGAACATTCAGAATCCAAGAATTCTGGGTGGGGTAATAAATAGGGAAAGGAGCTGGAAGCCAGACTTGAGGCTTGTTGATGGAGGGAGAGGGAGGAGGACTGCGCAGCAGGAGCAGGCAAGGGAACGAAGAGCAGAAAGTGGAAAAGTCTCCCCAAAATACTCTTGGCTGGCAGCCCTGGGCCTCCTTAATCCCCCCACCCCACCTTTACCAAATCTTGGATGCAGCAAATAGCTAGGACTTTTAGGATCCCCTCTGGAGCCTAGGGTTTGACCTTGAAGGCAGGGGCCTCACTCTAGCCAATTAGAAACTCCATTTCTTTGCCAGGTTAAGTCAAATCCAAAGAAAGAAGACAATTCTCATTTTATCAACCCCAAAGGCAAGATTTTGTTTTACGTTACAGACAAAGACCTGAAATTGCATTTGACAAGAGAGGTTCCAAATAGTGAATCATTTAAGGTTTTGACACATTAATCAAGATTTCCCCTTTGTGTTGTAAGTTAAGCTTTCAGACTGTAAGGTAAGATGATCAAGCCCTCTTTGTTTAGTCAAGTGAATGAGGTGGCTGCCTCTCCCTATCCTTTCCTCTTTAGGGTGTCTACTTCAAGTCATAATAAGTCCTCCTCTGTAGACTCAGTTTCCATTCTGCAGTGCAAATTCATGGTCTTTCTGAAGTTTAGCACTATAAACAAACACCTCCAAGATTAACTTAGAAGTCCCTCACTGGCAGACAACAGGTCATCTTGGGGAAGAACAATTGAATTGTTTATTCCACTTCTCTGTATGAACTTGTGTGAAATTCTGCCTAGACTGTCTACATTTTCGTGCATGGAAATCTACAGTGCCTACTCTCTTTTTTCTATGTTGGTACACAGAGGCCTTTTGTTGGCAGGTTTATTTTGTTTCCCTGAAAGTGGTCAAGCAGATGGGAGGTTTGATGAGAAGGTTGAGCTGGTCAGGAGGCCAGTGAGGTACAGAACAGGTCACAGTGGATGCCAGAGCACAAGAGAGCTTGAATTTAGATGTCCAGTACTGATTTCTACCAGTGTCATCTCCTCCAGCCATCCTTGACTGGAATAAAGTTAGAGGCTGCTATTGCTCGCTTAACTTTTAACTCTCAAAACCACATTTTCTGAATGTATTCCGGTTTTCAACTTCTATTTATCTGTTCTTATTATGCAACTCACTTGAGCCCAGTGGAGGCTTGGCTGGCAGTTGGTGCTAACTTCCTGGCACTGAAAGCTGCTTTTCTTCTCGGAAGCTCAACTTACTTCATGCTGGCATTTTGTTTTCAAGCCCTGAGTTGACAGCAGTTACTATCACTCCACAGAAAACAAGTTTATGAGCTTGTAATTAGTGTTTAATGTTTGATATTTACACAGAGCTTTACAAAGCTCAAACATCCTACAAAAAGAAAAGTAAGTAAAAAAAAAAACACAAACAAACAAGCAAACAAAAAAATGTAAGAACAAGGGAGTGGAATGGTGGGGCATTGGGGAAAGCCTGAAGAATGTGTGTGTGCGCACTGGGTTCCCTTCCATCTGCAGGATGTATGGAAAGTTTTGCATGATCATCAGAGAAAGTCTCCAGACATAGGCAAAATGCACCAGCTTCTTACCCAGAACACAACGGGAACAGCCTCCAGTCCAATTTCCAATAGAGTCCTCCTTCTCCTCTGAAACCTTTGAGCCCTGGCTTCATTTAGCACAGACCTATTAGCACTCTGGTCTTCTGAACTCCCACCAGAAGCATCCATTAAGGTCTGCTTAGAACAAATGAAAGCTATTCCAGCTTGGACTTCTAAACATCTCAGAATTCCTTCCACAGATTTCAGAAAGTTCCAAAAGCTTCTAAACCACATGGTCAGGTGAGTCACAGCAACGACTACACTTCATGGTATCAACTTCTGTTTTAGTCATTTTTTTTTTCTGCTGTGACTAAAATACCTGACAAGAACAATTTTAGGAAGAAAGTTTATTTGGGGGCTCACAGTTTCTCAGTCCACAGGAGGCCAATTCCATTCCTCAGAGATGGAGGTGAGGCTGACCATCATGGTGGAAGGCATGGCTCCAGTAAGCTCAAGCATCACATCAGGAAGCAGGGCAGAGAGAGAACTCCATGCCAGATACAGAATATATACCCAAAGACACATCTCCAATTACCCACCTCCTCCAGCCACACCCTACCAGCCAAAATGTAGTTGTCAGTTAATCCCTATGAGGGGATCAACTCACTGATTGGATTAAGGCTTTTATAACCCAATCTTTTCACCTCAGCTTTCCCAATTTGTCACATGTGAGCTTTTGAGGAACACCTCAAACTCAAACCATAAGAATCATGTAGGCTTTTTACTTTATTCTGTTAATGTAGCGTACAGGAATAACTCAGATATATTGCAGGTTCAGTTCTTAATTTCAATAATGTTGTTTCTTAGGGAATAAACAGGCTCAAAGAGAAGCAGAGAATGGCAGAGCTCCCAGGATACACACAGCATTTATTAATATTGTCTTCTTTACATGGGTGTGGTTCATTGATACCCCCAAACAAATATAATAGTAGCATAAGATCACTGGCAAAGGGGCTGGTGCAGTGGCTCAGCAGTTATAGTACTTGCCTGGGATGCTGAGGTTTGCACCCCAGCACCATATACACAACTAAGTGTTGGAGCAATGAAGGCCACATGAAAAAACTAAATAAAATTGGGTCTCACTTTCTCTCTTTCACTGTCCCTCTCTCTAAAAAATAAATAAAATTTTAAAAAAAGAAGAAGAAGAAGAAAAAGAAGAAGATCACTGGTAAAGATTGTTAGGTTGATTCCAGGCAGCTGGGTGAAGCATCAGGCAACCCATGCTCACGTGAAAGCAACATCTAATCAGATGCTGGCAAACAAGTCCCAGTGGCGACTCATAATTGCCCAATGATTGATGGGAGTTACCAGCCAATCCCTGAAGGACCTCCTCTGCCCACCCCAGATAAAGAGAGGCGGTATGCCACTTCCCCTACCTGACCTCAGCTGCTGGCCAGTGAATTTGGCCCAAGAGCTCTCGATCCAAATAAAAGCTTTGCTTAGATGCTTTTGGGACTGACTTTACATTGGGTGCCGAAACATCCGTTGAACATTACTAAAATAGGATACACAGACAGGAAGTAAGCATATGCTGTTGGAAAAATGACATTGATGGACTTGCTTGTTGCAAGGCTGCCAGAGATGTTCAATTTGTAAGAATCACAATTGTCTGTGGAGAACAATAAAGCAAAGTAAAATAAAATGAGGTACATCCATATTGCATTGATCCAATTTCCTATGTTGAATTATCTTTGCATTCCAGGAATAAATTTTGGTTACACAGTATAATCCTTTTAATATGCTGCTAGGTTTGGTTTGCTTGTATTTTGTTGAGGATTTTAAAATCAATTGTCATACAGGATATTGGTCTGTACTTTTCTTTTAGCGTCTTTGTCTGTCTTGGGTGTAAGGGGAATACTGGCCTTATATAATGAGCTAGAAAGTGTTCTCTGTTCTATAACTTTTGGGAAAAGTTGAGAAGGATTGGTATTAAATCCTTTTAAAATGTTTGATGAAATTTAACAGTGAAGCTGTCAGGTTCAGAACTTTTCTTTGTTGGGAGATTTTTGATTATTGATTCAATTTCTTTCCGGTTTTAGGTTTATTCAAATTTTCAATGTATTTGTGATTTACCCTTCTTTGTGTTTCTACAAATTTGTACATTTAATCTAGGTTGTCCAATTTATTGGTGTACAATCATACATAATACTTCTCATAATTTTTCTATTTCTAGAGAAATAAAATATCAGTAGTATGCCTTTACTTTCATTCCTGATTATAGTAATTTGAGTCTGCTCTTTTTTTCTCAGTCCGTCTAGTTAAAAGTTTGACAATTTTGTTGACCTTTTCAAAGATTCAACATCTCTCTCTTGCTACAGAACTGAAAAGAA
The DNA here is from genome assembly GCA_004027875.1 of Aplodontia rufa. Taxonomy (NCBI): domain Eukaryota; kingdom Metazoa; phylum Chordata; class Mammalia; order Rodentia; family Aplodontiidae; genus Aplodontia; species Aplodontia rufa. Next base: position 14,226 of record PVKS010022685.1, read on the forward strand.
ACTTCTCAGCAGAGGAAGTCCAGAAAGTCCATAAATATATGAGAAAATACTCTACATCATTAGAAATAAGAGAAATGCAAATCAAAATTTCCCTGAGATTCCACCTCACTCCTATTAGAGAAGCAAAAATGAAGAATATGAACAATGACAGATGCTGGAGAGGCTATGGGCAAAGAGGAATACTATCACATTGCTGGTGGGACTGCAAACTGGTTCAGCCACTCTGGAAAGCAGTGTGGAGACTCCTCAAAAAATTAGGGCTGGAGCCACCTTATGACCCAGGTGTCCCACTCCTGGATATTTTCCCAAAAGAATTAAAATCAGCATATTATAGAGATACATCTTCATCAATGTTTATAGCAGCTCAATTTACTATAGCTAGACTATGGAACCAACCCAGATACCCCTCACTTGATGAGTGGATTCAAAACCTTTGGTACATAAATACAATGGAATACTACTGGGCTATTAGAGATAATGATATTATGGCTTTTGCAGCCAAATGGATGGAGATGGAAAAAATTATGCTGAGTGAAGTATCCCAAATCTCAGAGACTGAAGGGCAGAATGTTTTCTCTCATTTACAGAAGCTAGAATACAACTGGAAACACTATGATAGATGGCTAAGCTAATAATAACCTCAACATGTATGAATTTTTACACAAACAGGGGGAACCTTGCCTAGGATACCTGGAGACATAGGGAGGGGGACAGGGAGGGGAGAAGGAATAGGAAGGATATCAAGGAGAATGTAAGGAGGGAGTATGGGGGAATCAACTCAGAGGGAAACCTCTGACCTCCACAAGGTCAATTTAACACAGGGGTTCAATTGGGGGAAACATAGAACCATGGGGAACCCAAAGGAAGAAACATGAAATGGCATCAGCCTTGGCTTACTATGTGAATATACATTTGTTTTTGATTGTTTAATAATGATTCCCCCTTAATTGTAAATCTATATTCAACAAATAAAAAACCCCCATCTCTCTCCCTATTTTGGAGTTGCTGTGGCTCAAACCCTAGGCCTTGTGAATGCTAGGGAACAAGTAGGCAAAGAGCTGAAACAGACCAAAATTAACCATGGTTTACTGTCTAAGTCTTTTTATAGAATTTACAAGCATTTAATAGAGTTCAGAATTCCAAAATTGTTACACCAGACAGACTCCCCTTGAGCAATTGTTGTCTAGGTGGGGAGATAGATTCCTGATGTGCCCTACACTACCACCTTTTCAGAATTCTGGTTGATACTAGTCTTTTGTTCATTTATCTTTGTTTTGTTTCCCCCTGGAAAATGTTTTATTTTCATTGGTCCAAAGCTTTGGAAGGGCTCAAGGGTGGTTAAAAAGCTGCCTGGGTGGGGCTGGAACGGTTGCTCAGTGGTTACAGCGTTTGCTTGGCATGAGAAAGGATGCAAGTTCAAACTCCAGCAGCATGTACACAATGAAGTGTTGGATCAACAAAAGTCACATGAAAGATTAAATAAAATTGATTCTCTCTCTCTCTCTCTCAACTTAACAAAAAGAAAAAAATAAGCTGCCTGGGTTGGGTGTTGGAGAGAGGCTCAGGCCAAAGCCCAGGAGAGGCATAGGAGCCCATCAAAGGCCACAGGACTCCATGGCCTCCCGGTTGTGCTTGAGGGTGAAACTTTTGAAAAGATACTTACCTAGGCTAGCTGGGGGGACCAGCAAGATGGTGGGGGTTAATCAGGTGGTTCCCCCATCTTCTTGATGAGCTTCACCTCCTTATTGAGGAGGTGGGTCTTCAGGAAGTCACAGAGATGTGGGACTGTGTGGGAAGAACCCAATGCATGAAGATCCAAAGAGCTTGGTTCAGGTTCTTCTCCAGGGCCATGGCAGTCTCCATGGCATCCAGGGTTTTGCTGCACTCATCCTGAGAAGGTTTCTGCATGTCCTGGAGGAGGTTGCTGCTGCATGGTGCTGATTTTGCATCTTCAAGAGAAGCTCATTAGCTTGGTGCTTCTCCTTGGCCAACTTGCAGAAGTGGCTCACACCCTCCAGAGTCACTTTGTCGTGGAGGAAATAGCCCAGAGAGAGGTAGATATAGGAGATGTGCACATGCAAATTGATCAGGCAGTTGATGGTAGCCTCCACCTCAGTGGAATAATTCTGCCAAATCTGGTAGGTCATGGCTGGGTGACAATCAGGAGCTAACCATAAAATAGAGTTGGCTGGTCCTGGAACCAGGAGATGAGTGAGATGATCCTGGAGGTTGCAAATGGAGATCAAATTGGAAGTTGGTTGGAAACTGGAAGAAAGGGAGTCCCCAGGTCTGTTCTGTCCAAACACTATTGAAGCAAGAGAGATCCGTGGGATCTGGGCGGGATGGTCTGTCATCAGTTTTTTACCCTAATTATTTGTTGTAAAGAAAAGCCTTGATTCTGTATTTTCTTGAGTACATATGCACATATTTCACAATGACATAGAGGAGAAGTGGAATTCCTGGATTGATAAGTATATGTGTGTATTTCCCTCTCTCTATATATATATACATATCTTCAAGTTGCTTCAAAGGTTGCTCTCATTTACACTTCAAACAAACATTGTATGAGAGTACATATGTCTCTTTCATTTTGTCAACATTTTCTATTATTGATGTTCAAAATTTGCCAATTAGATGAGAGAAAATGATCTATATTGTTTAAATTTGCATTTTTTTCATATGCTAGTTGGTCATATTTTCCCACTTCAATTTTATTTTTATATTTTGCTATTGTGGGAAGCCAGTCTAAATTTTAGTGCAATAAAGGTTTTTCCAGGCCACTCCATCTGGGAGTGCAGATGGAGTCACTTTAACAGCAACATCCCATGCCAAGCACAATGCCTAGAACATAATCATGAATAATAGTTGACTGAAAAGAGGATCCACATTTTATTGACTTCTGACACTGCCTACTCTATAGGACCTTTAACTTTCTAAAAATTACCTTCCCTCAAGCATATATAATGTTCTTAGCGGCCACTTCACACAGGGTCACAAATGTGTTTGTTGGGCTGACAGCTGCACAACTCTGTTGATCATCTTCACTTCTGGTGACCACTTCACTGCTTTGTCTGCTCTCCAACTCTAGGTCCCTTCTACTCTTCCTCCAAGCACATTATTCCTGCTGATGTCTTTTCTGATCACTGGGGCTGAGGCATTGGATATCCTGCGCAGTCATCTGAGATAATAACATGTTGGGAGAGGAAGAACAACTCACCCCTTTTCACATTTCTTCTGGTTAGAGCTCTCAAATCAGTGTCTCCTGCATTCTAATTCTTCAAACATTTAGAGAAACAGTTTCTTTTTTTCAGTCCTTCCCTACGGTCTCCATCTCTTTCTCTTTCTTAAAGTAAACACATTTCCAGAAAGCAAAATTCTCCTGAGATTCCTTTTGTTTTTGTCCTCAGAATAACCTCAACTCTGTGAAAATAAGGCTTCATCAGGTCTGTTCTACCCATTCATCAAACAACTTCGGAGATGGCCAAATGCCAGCCTTAGCCAGTGGTGCGCTTTTTAAGTCTCGTCTCCCTGATTTCCGCAACCCCAAATTTTGAGTTGTCAGAAAATATAATTATTAATAAAAAAAATAATTGTTTAATTAGAGGCAAAAAAAAAAGGTTAGGACACAAGGCAATACTTTTGGAATGTTTGTAGGAGAAAAAGTTCTGTAGCTATTTTAACAGAAGGTTTCCATATGAAAGCTTTCTTAATTTATTCTGCAAGCATGAATTTGGTGCTTACTTTATCATGGTGCTAAGCTGTAAATATGTAGCCATTCCCTCAAGGGTTGTATGGGGATGACAAAGGGGTTAAATAAAAGTATAACAAAGCATAGCATGAACTCTGATGGCTTAGAGAAGGTTCCTGGGGTCATAAGGTAGGTGTGGCAAATTGTATCTAGGGGGTCAAGAAAACTCTCATTGTCAAGATGGTTCTTCAGCTAAAGGGATACTTTTTTTTTTTTTTTTTTTTTTTAAAGATTTGAGTAATTAAGGCTGGAGCAGTGACTTAGTGGTTATGGTGCTTGCCTGGCATTTATGAGGAACAGGTTTGAACCCCAGCACTACATACACAATGAAGTGTCAGAGCAATGAAAGACACATGAAAAATTAAATAAAATAGCTTCTCTCCCTCTCCCTCTCTCTCGTTCTCTCTCTCTCTCTTAAAACAGAAGATATAGTGATGGAGGTTAACATGACTTTGATGTGGTCAAACTCACCCAAGATGATTCATAGTAGCTCCAAAAAGAAGGTTTGACACACAGCCTAGAACTAAAATGAATCCACTTTCAATAAAGGTGTAAAAATATATATTTATAAGTTTTATAAATATTATCTTAAATGTTCTTCCATAATAGGAGATACTGTCATAATAAGAGATAGGACAGACTTTGAAAAGCCCTAAAAATCACATTTTTCTTTGAAAGAAATTGGTCATCATAGCAAAGAAGGAATCAATGCCACTTGTCTAGTATAGGAGTTAGCCCATGGCTTTACATTCACAGAGTGTCTTTTAATTTGCATATTCTGTATCATTATATGTAGATTCTATGTGTTCATAGAATATAAGCTTTAAGGACAATAAAAATGATTTTGATGAAGTCTTTCTGATACTTTCTGTCCTCAGCTTCTTAATAAAATACATATTTTTACTGAGTCTTTCTGTTCTCAGCTTCATAATAAAATACATATTTTTACTGAGTAGAAGAAAGTGAAAAGAAAGATATTGCCAAGACTTTTGTGATAGTTTGTCTTGTTTTGAAGGTCAAGGGATAAATGATGCTTTTGTTCATCTGAATTTTAAGAAAACAACTTGAAACCTAAACTGTTCTCTCATTTTGATGTTCACAAATGAACCTAGAAGAAAGGAAAGTGGAGATGAGAGATTGAGTGAACAGTAATATTTATAGGAGAGATAGGTGTCTACAGACTGTGCTCATTTAATGAAGCAAGAAGAGTAAGGAACAGGTACTGTGTGCTAAAGGGAGGGCGTGAAAAGATTATTCTTTTTCTCTGTAAGGAATTACTAGGAGATATAGACCTAAATGTATAATTGTAATGCAGTAGAATAGCTAGCCTTTTGCCCTAGAGCTATAGACAAAATGTGTGTTATGGAAGCTTAAAGATGACATTACTTACCTCACCAAGTCAAGGGGATTTTAATATTAGTTTTTAATTTATCTTTAAAAAGGCAATTATGAAACCCAGGAAAGAATAAAGAAAAACACAACACAAGTGGAATGATATCGCATTAGTAATGATTTTTGAGAAAAGGCCATTTGACTTAGTGTTTACTTCACTCAGTCCTTCTCCTTGGAATGGCACAGTTTGTGACTTTGCACATGCAAAGCAAGAAATGTAACACACTGCAAGGCTTTGCAGGGAACACCGTTTTACATGTTATAAGACTCCAAACACTATAACTGTTTTTCAGCTTTCTCCTAACTAAATAATCATATTCAAGTTAAAATAGAATGCTCCAAGAATATAATTTCAGTATAATTTATTAGTTAGAGTTGGTTCAATAACTAAAACAATAAAATTAAGGTGATTACCTTTGGGAAGAAGGACCCTTAAGAAGAAGGAAGGAGGACAATGGGATGAGGATGATTTTTGAAAATTTAAAAGCACTTCTATGGTATGTGACCTTTAAATATAGTACATATATTACTGTGGTTTTATTTTTAAGAAAATATCATTACAATCCTGACAATTTATCAAATTAGTTCAATGCAAACAAATATAATCATTGAAAATCACCATCCTTAGCTGTATGAAATCTACAGGTCTAGTGAGTAGTTTGATTTGCCACTTTATGCTTCTGATAGTATTGCATACAGTGCTTCTTCTCTCTCGTGATTGGACACTTTCCCTGCCACATGGTCTTGTGTATTCAGTATTTGGAATTCACATCATACTTCTTTGGCACCCATCCCCTTTTCCCCTGTCATCTTAACGCAGGTAGAAGAGAAGGAATTGAAGTAACATAGCTCAGTAGCCATTTGTCCAGAAGATAAATGGTTACCAGTACTTTTGCCACTAAATTATGCTAATCCAGTCTGTAATCCAATCACTATTTTCTAGATGACAAGGGACTCTAATGCCACAGGAACTCCAGTCAATTTTATCCCTTCTCCCAATAGGTCAATTCTTCTTCCTTCTCCCCACTCCCACCCTGAGGTAAAGAATAACTTTCCCTGGAACTTGTGAGGGCTCTGAAATGCAAATCACCCACAGGATCAGCCAAACTATTATCGCTCCATTAGCAATGGCTGAGATCATAATCACCTAAGAAATGCCATTCTTCAACTCCAGGTTCCTGGATGTCAGAGACTCCAGATATCCCCAGATCATTTGGAGCAAAGGTTCATATAGTCTGCCCTTTATTTTCCCTCTGGATTTCTGTGACCCCCACATGCTGGAGAATCTACAGAGCTTGGCCATAGTTATAATTACGTGGGAGTGGAAATCCATCCATTTGGAACTAATATATTTACTGTAGTAAGGAAGGTGGCATGAAAATGTCTTATTTTTGAGAGGCATGAAAACTCCTCACACTTTGATTCCTGAAATAACACCATAAGGACAGGGAAATTTGGATAGGACTATGAGATATCTTATCATTTAGATGGTTGCTATGTTTAGAGATCCAGGAATATAACACAAATATAAAGCATGCCTTTTTAAACATTGGTGAGACTCGGAGTTGCAGGCAATATGAAATGTGAAATGAATAGGAGGCAAACATTCTCTCCTGAAATAAGTGAATTTGAGGAGTGATTTGTTCCCCTTCTCTTTTTTATCATGATTTCTACTTTGGTAGACTACCATTTAATTTGCCTTGTTTGGAAGATCCTAACACATGTGTGTGTGTGTGTGTGTGTGTGAGCGAGAGAGAGATTGTGTGTATGTGCATTTGTGTGATTGTGTGTATGTGTGTTTGTGTGATTGTGTGTGTGAGATTGTGTGTATGTGTTTGTGTGATTGTGTGTGTGAGATTGTGTGTATGTGCATTTGTGTGATTTTGTGTGTGTATGTGTGTGTGTGTGTGTGTGTGTGTGTAGGAAGCAGGTGTCTTGATTAGCTGTGAAGTGTTCTTGCATAATCGATACCATTCTGACAGGAGGTGGCTCTAGTGTCCAGACCTCATTGTTGATGAGGCTTTATCAGGCATTTCTCTTGGTCTCTGACACATTCAGAGAATGTGATCAGTGATTTTTCATCCTTTGAGGGTGTATGGGGATGTGGAAGACTGTCAAAACATATTTGAAGTCAAGCCTGGTCTTGATGGTTGGTGATAAATCTGGGAAACAGATATATTTAGAGAAATGGTAAAGAACAAAAGGTCCTAAAACTTTTTTGTTTTTTAAGCAATGGGCATTTTGTAATAAATAGAATATATAACACCACAAGGTGACTAGCTCTGCGGCTTCAATTTGCTCTCTGTAGAAGCTAGAGAGAGGCAATCAGAGGCATCCCTGTGAGAAAACACGGGTGGGTGGCAATGTTATTTACACAGATGGATAACTTGGGAACTTCCACAATACTCTCTTCAGATAAATGGAGGATATTATTCCTCAGACTCAGCCTTCTGGCTCCTTCTCCCCAGTTCCCAACTCTCAAGTTATCACCTGGCCTTCACGGTAAATGTCATTAACCTGGGGAATGGAGAAAGGAAATCTGACCTACTTCAACATTGCAGATGCTTAGAGTTTGTTGGATATGCAGGCAGTAGAGTTACAAAGAGGCCAGAGGAAGTGAGCAAAACACAGAAACTACCTCTTGCTCATCCTCTCCCGCCCCCAAATAAAGTATGATCCACTTGTTCTCTGAGACATGTATGTATTCTGTAATTATGTGTAAAACTCTCTTTTTAATGCAGGGATGCAGAATTAGAATATTGCAATGAATCTATTCTTCATAATATCAAAATTTTTTTCAGAAAGGAACTCACAGCTAATAATTCTTCTATCCTCACACTTAATCTTCAAAATCACATTTAAAAATTACTCTTCACTTTCCAAAACACTTTATTTGCATTGACGATGTTTGTCTTCCTTATTAAGCATAGTTGTTACCATAGAAATATTAACTTCATGTTTGCTCTGCAACAGGGAGCAACAGATACAGAAATCAACAACAATAAGTGCTAACAAATCTTAAAACTAGGGAATAAAACTCACCGAAGGAAGAGACAGTCCAGAGAAGCTTCACATCTGACCTGAAGTCTAGACATTGAACTTGTTACTGTTCAACCTTCACTTTAAGAACTATTTTGGATGCTGGGGAATAGTTCAGTGGTAAACCACTTACCTCCCAAGTGTGAGGCCCTGGATTTGATCTCCAGTGTCACACACACACACAAATTCATCCGTACATGCATAAAGGAAGAAGGAAAAGAAGAAAGGAAGGAGGAAAGAATGAACAAACTTCATTTTAGATCCCTTTCATAGAGTAATAAAAGAACAGTTTTATGGCTCCCTTTTCAGAGTTTAGAGCTGTTTCTATTGGAATATCATATAATTATGTGACCAATCAACTTTATATGAATCCTATTATTCTTTTCTGCTTTACTTCATGTTTTCTTTTGCTTGCTGGTCAGTTTTAGATTTTGATTTCTACGTTAGGGCCATAGACATTTTCATTTTGGTTCAATAAACTCATCTTGTAAAAATTAAGAAGCATGTCAAATCAACCCAATAAAACAAACTGGAGTCAGTTAATATGCACCCAAGCATGAATAATTCCGTTTGCTAGTCAGCTATCCAACACCACAGTGAAATACCTGAGATAATCAACTTAAGAAAAGGTTATTTTGGCTTACAAGTTTGGAGGTTCTAGTTCAAGGTTGATTGGCCACATTGCTTTGGGCCTGTGGTAAGGCAGGGCATTGTGGGGGAATACCTGGCAGAGCAGAACAATTCACCTCATGGCCAGGAAGCAAAGGAAAGGAAGAGGAAGAGACCAAGTCCACAATCCCCTTCTAGGCATGCCTGCAGTGACCTAAGGATGGCCAACTAGGCTCCACCTCCCAACGATTCCATACCTCCCAAGGGGTGACCAAGTCTTTCATCATGGGCCTTTGGGGGACATTCAAGATCCAAACTATACAGCAGTGTTCAAGCTAAGTTGTCTAGTTAGCTGCCACTTTAGTTCTCCCTCTTGCTCTCTCTTGGTATCTACCTATCTATATTTATATAGATAGTTCTTTACATCTATTTATCTATATATAGATAGACGTAAAGAACTATCTTTTTTCCATATCTTAAAAAAGTCTAATTTTAGTTATTTTTATCGTCATTCTAATGTGTGTGAAGTACTACTTCATTATAATTTTGACTCGCTCTCACTGATGACCAAAGATATTAAGCATCTTTTTGGGTGCTCATGGCTCATTTCTATTTCTTTGGGGAATGTCTGCTCAAATCATTGACCTTTAATTTTTAACCTTGGGGTGTCTTTTACATTGGGTTATTTGTTGAATCGTGTAAGTTCTTTCCCTATTCTGGATACTAGACACTTACTGGATTAAGAACTTGCAAATATTTTCCCACATTATATAGGATAAATTTTTACTCTCACTACAGTGCTTTTGATGCCTTACAGTCTTAAATATTGATGAAGTTATCTAGATTTTTAAAAAATTTTTTTGAAAGAGAATCAATTTTATTTAGTTCTTCATGTGGTTTTGTTGTTCCAACACTTTGTTGTGTATGTGGTTCTGGGGTTTGAATTCGCGTCCTCGTGCATTCCAAGCAAGCACCATAACCACTGAGCTACATCTCTAACCCTTCAAGGTCTATTTGTTAAATTTGACCTGCTTCCCGATGAAGTAATATCTTTTTTTCACATTTTCCCTGGTGTAAAAGAACCTCAGATTTTAGTACTTGGAAGTTTTGAATGAAAAGTTTTGCCTCCAGATTCTTTTTTTTTTTTTCAGAAGAAACATTTTTTATTTAGTTTTTCATGTGGCTTTCATTGATCCAAGACTTCACTATGTACATGGTGCCGGGGTTTGAACTTGCATCCTGTGCATGCTGGGCAACTGTGGTAACCGCCAAGCCACGGCTCCAGCCCTCCAGAGTCTATGTAAGGTTATGAAATGGCTATAATTTATAAAATACATTTTGTCTATGTGGTGTCTTTTACTATAAGAGGTCCTAGAATAGTTGGCGACAAGCAGAGATTTTAGTCTGCATGAATTCAACCTGTTCGTGAACTTGTTGTGTCTGTCCCTTCAGTGGGTACAGATGGAGCATTTTCATGAACGGTCTTTCCTCTAAATTGAAAAATATTGGAGATAGCAAAGCAGGCCAGGCCACGACTGTTTTCTCACCTTCTATGACAAGCCCTTGGTCTGAGAGAGGAGCCTGAGAGTGACTCTGAGACTGGAAGCGCTAGAGTTCAGCGTTTCAGTTCTGGTGTTGGTGGCGCCTGTGCCTTGGGTGGTTCCTCAGTGCTGTATTCTACACTGAACTGTTTTCTTTCTGCACCAAACATTGATGAAAATTTGAAATATGACTTCAGACAAATTATTTAGTGATTTTAAGTTCCAAATGAACATTACTAGTTTCAACAAATCTCATAGTGATAAATTAAAGTTTGGTGATACTTTAAAGTTAATTTTTATGTGGATAAAGCAAAAAGACTGAAAATCTCTGCAGTTGCTCAGAGGAATAACTCCCAGTGACTTGTTGCTCAGGAAAGGCTGCTTTTCAGGTTTCTCTTGAGTACGTCAGTACCCTTTTGAGAAACAGGCATGTTCATTTTTGTATTGAGGAAGGCATTTCCTCTTACAGTGATTGTGGACTTAGATATCCACAATTATACATGGCCACAGAGCCTGTTTGCCGTTACTTTCAATTTTTCCAAATGCAGATATGTCACTCTGTTGTGCTCTGGCTCCATTAGCATTGCTGTGGCATATTAAAGAATGTTTTCACATCTAGATCTCTGTACATTAAAAGGAAAATCTTTAAAAGAGACCCATGATAGTAGTCACATAAATGCTAGCAAAAGAGTGTGGGTGTTGCCAATTAACTTGTCTTGGTTTTGCTGCTTTATTGAGAACAAATGAGAGACTCACACCTAACTTCAGTGAAAAGAGCCCTGGATGTGAAGCCAAAAGATTCAGGCCTGAGGACACTTTCTTGCTGTGAGAACGTAGGCAAGATAGTTAAACTCTTTGAGTCTGCTGGTTTTTTTTTCTCATTTAAAATGAAAACAATATCTGGTCTTCTAATATCAAACTAATTTGGGAATGACATTGTGTACAAAATGAATAAAATGTATTATAAAGTATAGACCACTGAATAACTCTAATTGGTGTGTATTAGTTATATACCTTGATTATAAGCCACAGAAATGAACTGTGGCTAACTAAGGCTAGAAGGAATTTATCAGAGGGATATCAGAGGCTCAAAGGACTTCCGGAGCCCCAAAGATGTTGGGGATATGAAAAAAATGAGACAGCTTCAGAGGCAAAGAAGCAGGATATTCCAGAGGTCTCAGTGGCAACCATTCATAAGGAGTGAGCTCTATCCATTGCCAGCTTTTACTCTACACTCAGCTTTAAATAGTGGGCATCCATCCGGCTGAAATGGAGTCTTACACTGGTCCCTTGAATAGGGAAGGGAATGGTCCCTGATTGCTCTTCCACCTAACTCTGTCTAATGGGAAAGAGTAAGTTCTTGAAAGAAAAAGTACTAATAGAAAAATAGTGTTTATTGGATAGTCCAAAAATCTACAGATATAAAATCGGTATTCCTTACCTCCCTAGTTTGGGATATAAAATGTATACAGATTCAATGACTCTGGGCCCCTGTGCCATGGTCTAAATGTTTATGCTTATATGTTTAAACCCTAACATCCAAGACGGTGGGATTAGGAAGTGGGACTTTTAGGAGGTAATTAGGTCAGGAAGGTGGGACCTCATCAGTGGGGTTAGTGCCCTTATTAAAGACAGCTTGAGGTTGCTTCTTCCACCACATGAGGACACAGTGAGGTGATACCACCCTGAATCAGGAAGAAGATTCCTATCAGAGAACAAACTACTGGCACCTTGATTTGGATTTCTGAGCTTCTAGAACTTAAGAAATAAATTTTGATTTTAAAATCTACCTAGTTTATGATATTTTGTTGGAGTAGTTGTAAAAGACTACAACAATATTCTGAAATGAACATATTCCTTATGTCCTTGATTTGGTATTAAAATGAGAATATTCAAATATAATGACTCTGAGTCCTTGTTCCTTGCAAACAAGAGGATGACATATTTTTTTCCTAATGTTTCACCTAACAGCTCCTTCATCCAGCAGTAATTATGGCTCAGACTAAATAAGAGCACATCTCAAGCAAAGAAGGATGCCTGAGACCTGGCTCATTCCACTGAGGAGTCCTCATTTGGAAATGTTGTTGACATTGTAACCCATTGTGAGTCTGTTGAAATCCAGCAGGTCCAACTCCTGTGTTGGCCTCCTTGTGTTCTGCCTGAAGTTGGGGATTGGCCAGGTATCCACTGTAGGCCACTGAGCCCGTATGCAGAGAAAATTTGCTGTCTGACATCAAAAGATCCTATCTTAACAGTAGGCTTTTCTCTCTGTGTAGGGGTGGAAGAGAGAGTCTGTATCCCCTTTCTGTCCAATCATTCAGGGCTTAGACATAATGCTGGTGACGAAAGGATCTCTTGTTAGTCATAAGCTGTTCCTAGACTGTCTCTTTCCTCTGATCTCAGTACTCATCCTGGGAGAAGAGGAAGTCTCTCCTTCTTTCTGTTCCAATGCAAAGCACCATATGCTTCTAGTAAAACAGTTTATTTTTTCCTATGGGAAAGCACAATTTTTAAAAGGTTATTATTTTAGTCAGATTTTTCACTGCTGTGACTAAAAGACCTGACAAGAACAGTTTTAGTGGAGGAAAAATTATTTTGGGACTCATGGTTTCAGAGGTCTCAGTCTTTATAGTCAGCTGGCTCCATTTCTCAGGGCTTGAGGTAAAGGAGACCACCATGGTGGAAGAGTATGGTGGAGGAACGTGGCCCAGGGCATTGCAATCAAGAAGACTGCAGAGACTAAGATCAGCTCACCAAATATATACCCCAAAGACACACCCCCAACAATCTACCTCCTCCAGCCACACCCTACCTACCACCTTCAGTTACCACTCAGTTAATCCCTATCGGGGATTAACTCACTGATTGGGTTAAGGCTCTCAATTCAATTATTTCACCCGTAAATCTTCTTGCATTGTCTCACACATGAGCTTTTAGGGGACACCTCACATTGAAACCATAGCAGTCATTACTTGTAGTTATTACTGGATGTTCTTTCTTAAAGACTCAGAGTTAAATACAAGAATGATTACACCAACTAATACATCTGTGCCACTTTTTCAGATGGGAAAACAATTGTGTTCTGAATAAAAAATAAGTCAGAGAAAAATAGGATAATGTTATGATTTGGATCTGAAGTGTCCTTCAAATCTCATGTATGAAACAATGCAAGAATGTATAGAAGCAAATGTTTAGATTATGAAAACCGTAACCTCATCAGTGGATTAATCCACTCACATGGATTAACTGGTTAGTAACTGTAGGCAGGTAGGGTGTGACTAGACAAAGGAAGTCACTGGGGACGGGACTTTGGGGCTTTTATTTTGTCCCTGGTGAGCAGAGTTATCTCTTTACTTTCTGACTATCATGTTCTGAACTGCCTTCTTCTACTATGCCCCTCTGCCATGATGTTTTGCCTCATCTTGGGTCCAGAGCTATGGACTGGCTGACCACAAACTGAACCTCTGATACCACAAACCAAAAATCAACTTTTCCTCCTCTAATTATTCTTCTCAGTTCTTTTCGTCACAACAATGCAAAAGCTAACTAAAACGGGAACTTAAAGTAAGGACCGAAAGGCATCTAAGGAAATATGACTGGCGAGTTTGCCAAGGCCAGAGCTGCATGTGTCTTGTTGCTCACCTTCCCTGCTCCAATCTGAAGTCCTTCTGCTATTTTATTTCACAGAATGTGCCTACTCTGTTCATCTGATGATGGGAAAAGCTTACCTTCGATGGCTTTCTATAGTTACCTGGGTTTGTAGACCAAGCAAAGAAGAAAAGTGATAGTGCCAGAGTGGCAGAGGAAGGACAGAAAAGGGGGAAAGAGAGGTGAATTTGAAGTAAAAATCTAGAGAAAATTGGAAAAAGTAAGTATGGAGACTAGTTTCAAACTGCTGGGGCAAGGCTAAGAGAAACTTTTAGGAAAAAAAACCCACATACACAGGCGCACGCACGCACACACACACACCTCTGCCCTCCTCCTCTTCTCTTCCCATCTCAAGATACACTGCAGTGGCTGTTCAGTGGAGACAAAGTTAGGACAGGGAAGATGTGACTTGGGCCCCGGGCTGATCTCAGACACTGAATCACTTGCACAGAGGATGTGAACTCTGTATTCAGATGAGTCCTATGGGACATTGAGGAGGACTAGAAATAGACCGGAGCTGCTAGTTCTTGCTTTGCAATAGGTAAAGTTCCCCCATGTTAGGACTTTTAGTAAAGGTCAAGTGGTTTCCAGTTTGTGTGACAAAGAGCAGCATATGAGCTCATGAAAGAAACTTAGTGGATCTAAACTTCAGAAATAATGATGATACCAGGCCTTTCCATAATGCATAACCATCAAGAAATGTTTCCAAGGATGCCACAAATGGTTTGTTTGAGAAATTTCCTCCCCAAATGTCAACTGGATCAGTGTTTGCTGTGAAATCGGAACACAAGAGGGTAATCAGAGCTTCTGGGAAGATGATAGTTTGGAATTCTTACTTTCCAAAACATTTCACAATTTCATGTGTGGTTTCCCCTGTATCTATGGTGTCTCCATCTAGTTATAAATGCCTCCAGTATATTCTACAGCTCAGTTGGCTTGCTGTCCAACAAAGTTATGTTCATTTCTAATATATCTCTCAACTATTTGGCAGGGGCTTATCAATATGCTTTGGTTTATCAAACAGAAAGATTAACATCTAGTTTGCACATTTGCTTTTTTCTTTAACACAGATGTACTTTTTTAAAAAAATCAAGAAATCATGTTCAAATATTTTTGCTCAACTTTGGATGATGTTTCAGAAAAGGAGGGAAAAAGTCCCTGTGAAATATTTTTGGTGTGATCTAATGAGTCAAATGAAGAACAGCATGCAGAAATACCTTGCAGTTTTTCAACACGTGAAAAATATGGTCAGAGAGTTAAAGGAAAGAACTTGAAAGACACTTGCTTTCTGTTTGTTAGCAAACTTTGGCATTAGCCACAATTGTTTACATAGGGAACATGAGTCAATCTAATGTAACATGATGTCAATGTGTTTTTGAATAAAAAAAATGTGTGGAGAATATGATGAAATTATGCTCTGGCACTGGAATCAAATAATGTCAGAGCTGAGAGGGTATCCAACTTCATCCTCTTCTTTAAGAAAATTGGGACCAAACTGTTGAAATGACTTGCCTGAGATCAAATAGCTAGTCATTTGCAGAACTCAAATGAATCTGATCTTATAATCTTCCTCTACTCCTCTTTCTACTTTTTTATAGAGATGGGGTCATGTTTTCTCTGGTGTTTCTCTTCACCTTTAATTTACCACTTCGAATACCTACTTCAAAGGACGAGACAAAGTATATTAGAATACAAATGAAAGATTGAAAATCAAAACCGAGGGGCTAACTGATTGCCCTGTCTCTATAACTTCTGCATCTCTTTCATTAGGCTTTGAAAAATAAACTCATTGAAAAGAATAGGGACCATTCATGATTTCCCTGAAATTTCCATCATGATTCTATAACAAAATTTGGCCTGAATTAGAATCGATTTCTAATTTTGCTATCACGGAGATGGCATTAAAACCTTCTAAAGAGGAAACCAATCTCTGGGAAAAGATGCTTAAAGGAAATCATTTGTTTATATCCTGACGTATACAGAGGAGTAAACAGTTTTCACAGGAGCTTTGATTATAACCAGCAAGATTTGTATTCCTGAAGTCAATAGCAGGTATCAGAAAGACCTGGATTTAAACCTGGCTCTGTCACACAAACTGTGTTCCTCAGCTTGAGTCTCAGTTTCCTTTTGTAAAAGATGGACAAAGCAGTAGTTGAGCTCACATGCTGCATTCAGCTCACGGCATTGTTGTAAGTAAAGCAAGATTGCTGTGTGGCCGCAGAGTGGATTAAATATGACATAGGCTATCTTAAGAGGTAGACGGCAGAGTCTATTCCTCTGCCTGTTTGCGTCTGGGGTGGCCTGGTGACTGCTTTTGACTTTGGAAGGAGCAGAATGATGCTGTGTCTACTTTTGCTTTTATGGAGCACAGCTCTGCGGTCACCACAAGAAAACAAAAAGAAACCAGTTTACACTATTGAAGATAACCAAAAAAGAAAAAAAAAAAAACGGAAGTGATCTGCCCAGCTAATATGCTGGTGAGCAGCCAGGCACAAGAATGAGGTTTTCTCAGCCCTTCCAGTTCAGCCAAACCTCCAGTTGAATGAGCTGTGTGTGACTGCTCAGGTGATAAATCTATATATACATGCACAGGACTTGGTAGGGTACACACACGCTCTCTTGGTAAGTCAAGCTTATGAGGTTTTACCCCAAACCAGTTTTGCTTTGAATTTTCCCTAATGTTTCTTTTTTTTTTTTTTGGTCTGATTCATTCTAAGACCCAATGTCTGCCACTTCCTCCATCCACATGGTTGGGACTCTAAGTGTTCCTTGTACTAGTGTGCTGTGCCTTATCACATCAGGTATATGTGATCATTTTGGCCCATCTATAACTTTAGCCAGAATTGCTGCCCACTGATGGTTGTAAAGATTGCAAAATTATGCACAAATGAAGAAAAATGTTGCATGAAGTTGGGGTTCCATTTTCTAAGTTCTATAAAGATGCCAAATTCGACAGATTTGAAGTTCAGCCCCAGTGTAAAACAGATATTTAGTAAATGTGAGCAATTTTTATTTTTAATGAGTAACAGATAATAGTAATTGACATAGTACTTTGTAAGACATAAAGTAGACTCAGCAACTTTATCTTAATCCTCATAATAATTGCACAGGGAGATTGCTTTTTCCATCTTATAAAAAACATCACATAGTTTACTTTTTAAAATCCTTTTTAAAAAATTACAAACAGGCATATACTGTGTTCTTTTAATGCTATTTAGTTTCTATGTCCCTGCTTCCCTGTAAGTGGCATATAACTACATCAGTGATGATCATGTATTAAAGCTTAGTATTAAATTGTAGAATTTGATTTCAACTTTTCCCAGTTAGTTAACAGGACATCTAACTTCCTAATGCCCTGGTTTTGAGAGTACCAAGTCATCCCTGATGTACTTCTCATCCCCCCCCCCCATTTGGAGAATGATGTGTTACACATTGTCACAAAGGTGTGGCCCTAAAGGACCTTCTTTGGTAGCTGTCTCACTGCTGTTCGTTCTCTATTGATTATTAGTCATCTAGAAAGAAGAAGACAGCCAAAACAAGATATTCTTGGGGGGAGTAGTTTTTAGTGAAGTCATTGAAATGTTTTCTACAACAGACTAAGACAGGTTTCCATCAGGGAAGTGCAAATCAAAACCCCAAGAAAATACCACTTCATGCTCCCTATAATGGCTGTAGTCCAAAAAACAGATAATTTCAAGTGTTGGCAAAATGTGGAGAAATTAGAATCCTCATGGAAACGTAAAATGATGCAGCCACTTTAAAAATCAGTCTGGGAATTTCCCAAAAAGCTAAAAATAGTGCTGGAGGGACCAACTGAGTGGTAAGAGTGTTTGCCTAGCCTATATGAGGCCCTGAGCCCAATCCCAAGCACCACTGGGAAAAAAAGCTAAAAACTGAGTTTCCATATAACCAAACAATTCCACCTTTAAGTATGTACACAAGGAAATAAAAAATATGTGTTCATGTAAAATCTTAACACAAATTCTCATAGCATCATTGTTTATAATAGCTGAAAAAGAGGGAAATAATCAAATACCCATCAAATCATGAATGGATAATAAAATGTGGTATATCCATACAATGGAATATTATTTGACCAGAAAAAAATGAAGCCTGATGTATACCACAAAATTAATGGACCTGGAAACATTATGCTAAGAGAAAGAGAGCACGCACAAAAACCCACATATTATATGGTTCCATTTGTATGAAATGTCCTGAGAAGACAAATCCATTGAAAGAAAAAACAGATTAGTGGTTGCCTAGGGCAGCAGGATGGGAAGTGATGGCTAATGGTAGTGTTTCTTTTTGAGGTGGTGAAAATGAACTAGAATTAACTGTACTGATGGATATACGCCTCTGTGAATATGCTAAAAAGCCATTTAACTGTACATATTAAATAAATGAATTGTATGGTACAAGAATTATATTTCAATAAGGTGTTAAAAGAAGAGAGACTAAGGTGTTGTTCAATATATCAGTGTGCCAAAAGTTGATCTGGTATAAATAATATTTAGAAGTTGAAGGAGAGAAATGAAAAGGGTGTGATCCACCCAAACTATAGACAATAGGATTTCAAGATAAAAATAAGGGATGTTTGTCTCCATTATGAGCCAGGGAAGCTGTCACTGGGGTCTGGGAATGACCTCTGTCTAGTCTCAGGAGGTTGCTCCTTCCTCCAGCTGCGCTAGAGAGTTGGTTCCAGTCATCTCGATGGTCTGATTTTTTTGTTTCCCAACTGCAGGACTCTGTGGATAGAGGTGGTGCTGCTCAGTGTTCTATTCATTAAGAAGTTGCTACGTTGCAACTGATAGAAGAAAAAATTGGTCCAACGCTTCAACATTTAGGAGTAGGCAAAGACTTTCTCAACAGGTCTCCGAAAGCGAAGGAAGTAAAGTCAGAAATCAGTGAATGGGATTTCATAAAGCTAAAAAGCTTTTGTACTGCCAAGGAAACAATCAAAAGAATCAAGAGGTTTTCTACAGAATTGGAGAGTATCATGGACTATGATTCCTCAGACAAGGGTCTCATATCCAGAATCTATAAAATACTCAAAAATGTCAGCTACAAAATCACCAACAGCCCAATTGATAAATGGGCGAAAGAGCTAAACAGAGACTTCTCACCAGAGGACATTGATCAAGCCAATGAATACATGAGAAAGTGCTCTAAATCATT
>PVKS010022686.1:0-33524 GCA_004027875.1 Aplodontia rufa
ATTAATACATTAATTTAAAACTCTACAGCTAAAGCATTATTTTTACTGCTAACATAAATTTGTTAATACAAGACAGCTATGATTAGCAAATCTTTAGATATGTGTTTAAATAGCATCTGGTTATGTAATTTAAAAAAATTCACAATTGAACATGCTGGTTCTGGAGAAGACCCCAGGTGGTCTGCAGTGTTAAACAGCAGATTAAAGTTGACACAACTAATTTCTTTACTTTAATCTTATTAGTGGTACAACAGCTGTCAACTGTAACTATCTCTATAAAGCCTTTTGAGACATAAACAAAATACCTCAATATGTCAAATGAAGAGGAGTAATTATCAATCACCATGGCTAATTAACTTGCAAAACAATATTTTTTACTTTTATTGTCTCCTGAGGAAAGTTATTCACTTTTAGTAAACCTTGACTTAAAAATATTTAGAAATACATCAAAATAATCCTGCCTAGAAATGAGCAAATGTTTAACAGTGGATTGTATTCTAAATGTCACCCCCACTTGCAAATATTGCTTTTATCAATGTCATGAGGGCCCATGACATAATGGACATACTGAAGTGGTACATGATTTCTACCTCTACAATATCTACTTCTGAAACTTACAGGAAGTTACATTTGATGAAATGTATGCCATATTTTTCACCTGATTTGAGTTCTGAAAAAGGTAAGGCACACAGACACGTTGTTATTTCGTTTTTAACTTCATTGTTAGACCTCGCCTGAACATTCTGTCTCATATGTACAAGTGGTTTTCAGTTCACTTTTCCCAGTTTCTGTTAGATCAGTTCCTCTTTGGTTTCTAAGCTGGTAGGTGAAAAAAAAGACTGATTCCACAGACTACTTCCTGACCCACACTACTACAGAAAGCAAATAAACAAACTAAAAAACCCAACAAAAATGCAAACTCCAAACCCCAAACCAATCAACCAAGCAATGCTTCCCCCAACAAAAGGTAAAAATTCAACAAACAAAATAGCACTAAAATTCAGCAACTCACAGGAAAGACATCAGTATTTTTTTTAACAGTATCAATGAAACTGTATTTTACGTTTAGTAAATCAGTGAAAAGTTTTATGTTCACAAATTAGAATGTACAACCTGGACCCTCACAAACTCAAACTGTGAACTGAATAGCATTTTTCTTTACCTTAAATAATTTTGTTGTAGTGTGTAGTACAGAATATCTTAAAATTAATCCTATTTTCCCAACCATGTCTCTTTGAAGACAAAAATATCTCAGCACAGAAGAAAGTCAACAAATAATTACAGACTGGTAATACCTCTTGGGTGACACCAATCAGGCAATAAAAGTAGAGAAAGGCAAACACCAGAATAGGACACTCAGTCCTAGTTCAGAAAACTAGTTCAGCTTTAGTGTCTTCATTTGTATAAAATGACAATCTGGCAAAAACCTGCCAAAGACTCTGGTTTTTTAATAAATGTGATATATTTGTGATAGTACTACATAGAAAACAAATGCCTGATGTAGAATGGGTTATGTCAGAAAATCTCAATCTTGTTGCTTTGATCAGAAAACATGAATCCAATACCTATCAATGAAAATTTTCTTTATCAGGTGTAAGTTCAATCTTCAGTAGCACTATTGGCACTGAAGATAAAAAAACAACCCTTTCTGGAATAAATTTTCCCAATTCTTTCCCGGCAGAGAAGGGAATAAGAGATAATGCAATGCTCCAAAAACCTGCGTTGAATACTTCAGTATGTCATGTTTGTGAGTAGATGGATAATATAGAGGAACTTTTTGGTTTCCTTGAGAACAAAACTGCAATTAAATGCCTGCCCTAAAATGATACAAACCAACGATTTTATTCTTTCTTTTAAGCACTATAAAATACCTTAACATTTGTCTTCTACAAATGGTGTATCTTTTCCTAGCAATTAAAACTGCACTGTTAAATCTACCAATAAAGGCACACAACTAATTTAAAAACATAATAAAACTTTATCTTGTAGTTTCCAGGATTAAAATTTAGAGCTGTATCATGCATCTAGAATTTTTGGGAGAAAGTGAGGGAAAGAGGCATATGTGGATGATTGCTCTTGAGATCTTCTTATCTTCTGAACATCTTAACTTTATCTTCACATTTCAGATATGTAATTAGTGAAATGATTAGATTTCTCATGAAAAAACTTCTTTAAATAAGAAATTGGAATGTGGCTTATTATGATCAAATCTGAGAAAGCATGATCTCAGGAAATACATTTTTCACTTGTTTGTAAATAGCAGAAAAACTAAGTCCTAATTATAAAGGTATTGATGAGATATCCAATCTGAGACCTAAAGGCTCCCAGAAAGGTAATACTTGACAGCTACAAAAAATCTGGATAATACTGTTATCTATTCTTATAGAACTTAAATATTGTTCTTAAAGAACTACGCATAATATATTCTTTGATACTGAAGATAAGTTTTTCACTATAGATGTCACTTTTAAGTGTATTTATTTTAGGATTTAGGAAAAGCAAGTTTAATGTGGGTCATTTCCATATAGATTCTTCAAACTGGGGCTAGTAGAAAAAAGGAAAGTTCAGCAAGTCCCAGCTTGTTAGAATAACATTTAATGTTTATAAAAAGCTATATCCTAGGGAACTCATACAGTTACCTTTCATTCATTCTTCCCTGATATGAAAGGAATTAGAAAGACAACCATGAGGTTGCAA
This sequence comes from Aplodontia rufa, assembly GCA_004027875.1. Taxonomy (NCBI): domain Eukaryota; kingdom Metazoa; phylum Chordata; class Mammalia; order Rodentia; family Aplodontiidae; genus Aplodontia; species Aplodontia rufa. The sequence goes on from PVKS010022686.1 coordinate 2,698, forward strand.
GGAAGGCTCAATAGCACAGTCAAATATTTTCAACACAATGTAAAGTTAAAAGAGTCTTTGATATTTGTATTTAACAGTATCAGGCTCTTCTGATTAGAAGGGAGAGAAATTTTCTGAAAATATTTCAAGTAAAAAGAGTCATTTATTTTAAGGCTACCAGGGACTTTCACCTGAATACAGGAGAAAATGAACCACCAGACCTCAAGAGGACAGGAACAATGCCAGCTCTGTGGACTGGACCTGCTTTCATTTCCAGGTCTGGCCTCCTCTTTTTTCTTTCTGGTCCCAAATGGCCTTCCCTAGTCCTGCTGAACTTGGGAGTGTACAGAGTCTGGTAATGGCCATCCCAGAAGTTACTATACATGCTTTTTCAAATTCAAATGCCCAAGGAAAAGCTGACTTGAAGTTTTGCAATTTCCCAACTAACAATTCCTGAGAGAGAAACTTGACTGGCCCAGTTTAACTTTTTGTACTGGAGTATAAATCTTATATTGTTGGCTGCTCTATAGATGGACTGTTCTTGAATCAAATGTTCTCACTTCACAGTTTAATCAGCTGTGACCAGTGAAGGAAGCATCACTCTGGTGTAAAATGTAGCTGCTTAGGCGTGGGTACAATGCCCAGAACAAATAGTAGGAGAAAAAAAAAAGACACAAACTAAATTAGAAGCCAAATCAGGATACCAAAAGGATCTTGCAAGAATGGGCTAAAATTTATCAGAATGAAGTTTAGATTTAGGGTATAAAAACAAGTGTCCAAGTAAAATTAACAGATTATATAAACAGAAGCAAGGGATCAGGGGATAGAAGAAGGGAGGTGGGGAGTACTAGGGTAGATATTGGCCAAATTATATTGTTATACTATGTGCATGCATGAATATGTAACAACAAATCCCATCATTATATACAACTTTAATGCATCACTAGAAAAAAAGGTCAACTTCAAAAAAACTGATAGATTATAACTTATTAGAAGCCAAAGTGACAAAAACTTATGGATCTAAAACTCTGTAGTTCAAGCAGTGTAACAAGGAGTCAAAGCAATAACAACAATAACAAAGAGCACTGATAAAAACTAAGTAGTGTCTCAGTACAGGGACTTAATAAATTTGCACTTTTAAGATAGTTATTAGTCTTATTATTTAATCAGATTAGCCAAAACATTACTAAGCAAGAAAGAAGCAGCAGTAGGTATCACAATTCCTGACCTGAAATTATACAATAGGGCTATAGTAACAAAAACAGCATGGTATTGGTATCATAACAGAAACAAAGACCAATGGAGCAGAATAGAAGATACTGAAACAAACTCTCCAATCTTTAACTGATATTTGATAAAGGTGGCAAAAGCATAGTGTGGAAGAAAGACAGCCTGTTCAACAAATGGTGCTGGAAAAACTGGACAGCCATATGCAGACAACTGAAATTGGATCCTTACCTCTCACCCTGAACAAGAATCAAATCAAAATGGTTCAAGGATCTGGAAATTAAACAAGCAACTATACAACTGCTTAAAGAAAAAGTAGGGTCAACACTACACGGCTTAGGTGTTGGCACTGCTTTCCTTAAAATAACACAAGCAATAAAACCAAGAATAAATGAATGGGATGCCATTAAACTTCTGCACAGCTAAAGAATTAGTCAAGAGTGTCAAGAGAGATCCTAAAGAATGGGAGAAAAGCTTTGCCTGCTTCATCTCAGAGGGCTAATAACTAGAATATACAAAGAACTAAAAAAAAAAAAAAAACTGAACACCAAAACCACACATAATCCAATGAATAAATGGGCCAGGGAGCTAAATAGAAATTTCTCAACCGAGGAAGTCCAGAAAGCCCATAAACATATGAGAAAATGTTCTACACCACTAGCAATCAGAGAAACACAAATCAAAACTTCACTGAGATTCCATCTCAATCCAGTCAGAGTGGCAAAAACTAAGAATATGAATAATGATAGATGCTGCAGGGGCTGTGGGAAAAGAGGAACACTGTCACAGTGTTGGTGGGACTGTAAACTGGTACAGCCACTCTAGAAAGCAGTGTGGAGACTCCTCAAAAAACTAGGCCTAGAACCACTTTGACCCAGCCATTCCACTCCAGGGTATTTTCCCCAAAGAGCTAATAAAATTGGCTTATTACAGAGACACAGCTTCATCAATGTTTTTAGCAGCTCAATTTACTATAGGTAAACTATGGAACCAAACCAGATGCCCCTCACTGGATGAGTGGATCCAAAAACTGTGGTATACATATACAGTGGATTTCTACTCTGTTATCAGAGAGAATGATATCATGGCATTTGCAGCCAAATGGTTGGAGATGGAAAAAATTATGCCGAGTGAAATATTCCAAACTCAGAGACTCAAAGGCCGAATGTTTTCTCTCATATGTGGAAGCTAGAACACAACTGGAAACAGACGGAAAGCTGGCTAAGCTAATAATAACCTCAACATGGGTGAATTATTACATGAGCAAGGAGAACCTTGCCTATGACGCTGGGGGATGAAAAGAGGGGGGTGGGGCAGGAGGGAATAGGCGGGTCATAAAGGCAGATGGATGGTGGGAGTAGGGAGGTTATAAACCCAGTGGGGAACCTTTGACTTCCATGAAAAGTCCAACTAACACAGGTGGGGGGTAAAGTAGGGGGAAACACAGGATTGGGGGGAACCCAAAGTGGGGATACCATGGTCTGGCATCAGCCTCAGATTGCTCTGTCATTATACATGTGTTCACATTCCCTCTTAAATGTAAGACTCTGCTGAACGAATTAAAAAAGGAAAAAAAGATAGTTATTAGTCTTATTATTTAATCAAGGCTCTGGTATAGCAAGTAATTTGGCCCAAATCATATAGCTAATAAGTGAAAACCAGAGATTTAAGCCAGAATATGACTCTAGAGCCTATGTACTTTCCATTATACCATGCTGTTTTGCTTCATGTTGAAGAATTTACTTCCATGTAAAACACTGCATCCAGAAGGGACAAATGAAGGAGATAAGCAAGCCTGATAACCAAGAAATAAGAGTCTAGTTAGCCCCCCAATAGAACAAACTAAAGTAGCTTACAGAGTTAACTACTGAGGCTTTCTGTTGCCCCTAAGTATCCGTCAGGATGAGGAACACCAAGTAAGTAACAGGCAGGACAGGGAAGATACACCATGACGATTTTTCCTCATGCCCTGTAAGGGGTATTCTCTAAGTCTAAAGAAAATGGCAAAGATTTACTTTCAAATATTAAAAGCTATGATTGGGCTGGAGTGGTGGCTCAGTGGTTATGGCGCTTGCCTGGCATGCACGAGGATATGGGTTTGAATCCTAGCACCATGTACACAATGAAGTGTTGAAGCAATGAAAGCCACATGAAAAACTAAATAAAATTGATTCTCCCTCCCTGTCCATCTCTCCTAAAAAAAAAAAAGCTATGATAAACAACTATTACTAGTCTATTTTGAAGAAAAGATTAGAAAATGTTATTCATTCTTGTGTATTCATCTTCTGCAATTACAGTTTGGAGGCAGAATAACTAAGTTGTGAATCTTCCCTAAAGCAGATGTAACATGAAATGAAATGAAAATTGTCTTGTTTTGGGGTGATCTTTCTTGCACTGAAAACGATTTTATAGGAGCACAATTATTTAGAAGGTTGACTTTGGAATACTGCATCCCAAGTCCTCTCAATAATAACTTGAAATGAATTAGGCAGTTTTAAAGGCTTTCCCTGGATCTGACAAAAGTAATATAATCCTAATGACTCCCACTATTTTTTATACACACACACACACACACACACACACACAGATATACACACACACACAGATATATACATATTATATATATGTATACATAATTATAATGCACCAATAAAAAAAGTTCAATACAATCCATTGAAGATCTGGAAAGGTTTCAAAAATTTTAAATTTCAGAAGCTGGTACAATTCTTGATTTCCAATTTTAAAAAAAGCTATAGGAAGAAAATATTAATTCAAAGAAAGCTGCCTACTATAATTATAGGAAAAGTGCAATATACAAAGACCGACTTACAATGAGATATGAAAACAGAGATGGGCAGGGTGGTGAGAAAAAAGGAGCAGGGAGCTGGTTTATCCACTCACACAGAACTAAGAGCTTTAGGGACAATGATGAATTAGGTTCATGGTCACAGGACTCCATTTCATTATGGTAACTGTTATTAGACATTGGCTCCAACTTTTCAAGTTCTCTGCTGTTTGTCACTGAGGAAAATTAAATAATGTAGGATAGTCCTTAGGTAAAAACTAGCCCTTAGGTAAAAGCTATGAAATACCACAGGTGGCAGGAAACAGAGTGAGGTAAGGTTGCAAAAGGTTCTGGGAGTTGTGGGGTAGGAATTCATAAGGGATGGAAAGGTAGGATGTAGGCAGAATGAAAGTCAAGGGAGTACTCAGGGAACATGGACAGCCCAAGGCCAGGCCAAGAGTTTGTGTAGGAGAGTAGCTGGAAGGAAAATGAAAAGGTATTTTTCAGTTAAGCCACTGATTCATGACCTTTGGCATGCTCTGAGTCTATATCTAAACCTCAATTTGTTGTGGAGTTCCTTTTGCCCTTCTCTGAGTAAGCAGCATAACATTACTTTTTTACATGATTTTTTTTTAACAATTCCTGAGAAGTGATGCTGATTTAGAAAGCAGAGTTATGATCTCGAGGCTGCGCTGAGACAGGGAAAATCTTAAGAGTCAAAGCTAGATGTCCCAGCCCTGGGAGCTGGCCTCACTCAGTAGGCAGTACCTAGGTTGAAAACATAAATCTATTGGCCTAAGGTGAAGAGAAGAAACATGTTCTCAGCCCTGGTACTGTGGCCAGCTGCTGCTGACAGTTGAGAGCGTCTGGTCTGTACTCTCAGAATTCCGTAGCTCCTTTCCAAAGGGAATGTGCTAATTCTTTTTAGGTTCTGTGGAAACCTCTTCTGTTCAGTAAAGGAGATACATAAATAAGCACTTAAACAACATGCTCTTTGCCACACTGACAAAAGTTGATTTTGAGAAACAGGTATTTAATCTAGGGTTCCAGCCAGAGAGGTCAGGGTCCTGTGCCTTGAAACCCACCAGAAACAATCAAATAAACAAGTTAAAAACAAAAAAGAAACAAAAATCCGGTTGTATTTAAGATGAACAACATAAATTATTAACTCTGATCAAAGCACAGACTGTACGGAAGACACAATTGCCATTTCCTTTCTTATCTCAAGTGTTTGTTACTGTTTTTTATCCTTTCCTTTCTTCCTCCTTCCCTTGTCAATATACATTCAGTAAACATGAGTGATGACAACAAACCCAGCAACACCTTGCAAATAAAGCCCACTTTGATAAGGAATACTTGGGTTAGAAAAAACTCTATGCCTGCTGTAACTGCGTGATGTGCAGCTTTCTGTCTCATAGAAAAATACCATGACTTTGAGGACACTGTAATAGTTTATGAAGAACTTTCACATACATTATTTTAACTGATCCCCCTCATTAGCACTGTGACTTAAACATGATCATTCCTGTTTTTCCAAATGAGAAAACATATGCAATGAGATGAAGGCACTTGCCCAAATTCTCCCAGCTACTAACTGGTAGAGGTAAAACTGGAACTCCAGCTTGTGTGAACCCAAAGTCAGTGCTACTTTTATTTCACCAAAATGTCTCTCAGGGAAAAAGACAGAACTCTTTAACTCCTCACACCACCATTTTTATTCTAATGCACAAATGATACATTGCCTTTACTATATTAACTAAAGAGTAAAAAATTTTCTCAGTAGTATAAAGTAATTATCAAAACTTCTCATTTAAATCCTCTAAATAGGGGCTGGAGCCGTGGCTTGGCAGTTGCGGCACTTGCCTGGCATGTGCGTGGACAGGAGTTCAAACCCCAGGACCATGTGCACAATGAAATGTCTGAGGAATGAAAGTCACATGAAAAACTAAATAAAAATTGCTTCTCTCTTTCTCTCTCACTGTCCCATCTTTATTTAAAAATAAATAAATAAATAAATAGTAAATCCTCTAAGTAAGAATCTCCACAAAATGCCCACAAATTTTATGTTACAAACTGGAATGTAATGCCTCTGAAATAACATTCTATACTAACACTCTCAGTGGCCATGGACCTAAAAATATGAAAGCAGAGGTAAAGTCCAAATGCAGCACAGGATTCTTATGACAAAGAGCAACATAAGGTTAGTGATCCAAGTGCTATTCAATTCCAGCAATTTGGCAGGGAATCTAGATTATGGAAATCATAGCCTCAGAGAGCTCTTTTGTACATAGGGATTTCTTCAGTTTCAGTTGAGGCCTTTGTTAATGTACTTACCTCATTTTACACACAACACAAAAATTTAGTTTTGTTACTATTATTAATTTCTTTTCAACTTCTGGAAGCAAAACTGCTCAAAAGTTCATCAGTTCTTCTTGACCAAAGGTTAGAGTAAATCGTAGACCAAAGAGGTTTCCTTATAACCCTTTTTAATATCAAACTGAATTTTGTAAGTGAAGTCAAACACCTCTGTTTTCCTCCCTAATGGAGATTGTAAGCTTTTGCTATTCAAAACTGGAAACTGAATATACATATGATTTTCCTGTGGTCCTCTATATGGAAACTATAGGCAGAAATAACTCACAAATGAAATGTGAAAGATTAAAAACTGTACTTACCTGGGGACTTAACTGGAACACACTATATTCCATGCATTTATACTTAGGTCAAAATAATTCCTAATGTCACATGCAACTATTATGAAACAATAAAAAAAATGTACTTACTTAGGAGGAATTCGTGAGACTGTGTTCACATTTGTGGCTGGGACCACTAGTTGAAGGATGTGTTCAAGGGCTGTTAATCCACCAGCAACTTGAAAGGCAATCTGATCTGCCACATTCTAGACGGAAACACAAATGAAGTCAGCTGAATATCCCAGGCATTATATCCAAATGAAATTATAACCAAATGAAATATTTATTTGTAGTATGGAACATTCTGTTAGCTCAATTATCCTACAAATACATGTTGAATGCTTTCTTAGAGCAAGGAAATACAGGTTAACTGTGGAGAACATAAAAGGCACGCTTACTTGTCCCTCATAAAGCCTAAAATTTAGTGAATGGAACCAACATTCATTAGATAATTATAAATAAGATGACTTTAATTATCTTAGGTACCCTGAAAATAAAAGGTTATTAAAAATCAGATTAATGGAGGAACCAATTATATTTTTGGGAAAGAGTCAAGATAGACTTCTCTAAGCAAGTTTCATTTTTAAGTAAGGCAAAAGAAAGAGGGAAGGGAGAAAAGAACTTCAGGCAGAGGGAAAAGCCATCTTATACAGAACTTTTAGCAATTAGTTACAAAACCACATCGTCCTGTATTTTTTTTTAAAAGAGAGAGAGGGACAGTGGAGAGAGAGAGAGAGAGAGAATCAATTTTATTTAGTTTTCAGGTGGTTTTTGTTGCTTTGACACTTCGTTGTGTATGTGGTGCTGGGGTTTGAAACAGCATCCTTGCACATGCCAGGCAAGCACTATAACCACTGAGCCACTGCTCCAGCCCTCATTTTGTAATCTTAATTACCACCTAAGAAGATAAATTGACTTCCATGAAGATTTTTCTCTATCAGAATGTTTTTCTTCAGTAATATAAGAAATCTGATACTAACCATTTTAGCTATATATTTTCTCCCCATTTCAGCAATTTTAGGGAGAACATTAAATAAACATTTTAGAATTCAATTTATGGTTATTTCTTTATTATTTCCATACTGTATTCAATATTGTGTGAAGGAACTTCTCCACCTTCTTTGCATTCCCCTGGCATGGAGTAGAGTGGAGAAATTCCGTGCTACACCATTTTAGTTTTTAAGCATAGGCAGAATCACTGTGTTGACTATGTAAAAAAACAGGATGCCACCTGTTCTAACCTGAACTGTGTTCTCCCATTCATGTATCCTAGTACCTCAGAATATAATGATTTGGAGATAAGTTCGTTTAAAAAGGAATTAAGTTAAAATGAGTCTGTTAGGGTGGGGTCCTTATCCAACATGACTAGTATTCTTAGAAGAGGAGGAAGAAACACCACAGACAGGCCTTGCACAAGCAATGGTCATGGGAAGACACAGTGAGAGATAGGTATCTATGAGCCAAGAAGAGAGGCCTCAAGAAAACCAAACCTGAGACATCTTAGCTAGGATTTCGAGCCTCTAGATTTATGAAAAGATAAATTTCTATTGTTTAAGGTACCCAGTCTGTGATTCTTTTTTATAGCAGTCCTAGCTAACTAATATAACCCCTCCATTATAACATTACCTTAGAGCTCTTCTGATAGCATTCTATGGTTCACCAAGCCTCGAAGCTTCTTTGAAACACTAAAGTATTATTACTTTTTCTTGGTGGGGGAGAAGGATAGGGGTAAGATATGAGTATATTCAGACTGTCAAACATGTATACCTGATTCTTCTGATGTTCTAAGCATTAATCTATTAATTAATGGCTCCAGCATGTCTGGAGTTTGGCAGTATAATCAAGTTTGTATATTAATCACTGCATTGTTCCTTCTTTGTGCATAGTAAAATATATTTTGTGATTATAACAACTCACTATGGAAACTAGACAAGAACTCTTTTTTTTTTCAACCCTGAGCTAGGGTTACTTTATCTCTGAGCTACATCCCCAGCCTTTTTTGTTTTACTTTGAGGGTGTCCCTAAGTTGCTTAGGGTCTCACTAAGTTGCTGAGGCAGGCCTTGGACTTGTGATATTCCTGCCTCAGCCTCCTGAGTGGCTGGGGCATGCAACACCACTCATACTTTTAAGATTAAAATTAATAAAATGTATTAATTAATAACATTAATTAATTAATTATATTAATTAAATTAATAAAATTAAGATTAAAATTAACAAATTTGTTACTAAATGAAAAATTCTTTGCAATAAAACTAACAATCAGAAAATTTAAGAATCTACGGGATCAATAATTTATTTAAATTGTAAATGCTGCTATTATTCTTTCTTCTTATGTTAGTATAGCGAAATAATTAGAAAATAATTATGTGTAATAATAGTATCACATATGTACACAGAAAACTGCACTAGTCATAGCTGGATGAATTACAGCTAAGTGAACATACTCTACAACAACTCCAAAACTAAAAATAAAGCATTATATCATGCCATCACAGTAATGCACAGGGTAAGGGTTCAATTTTCAGCAGATTCTCAAAAATACATTTCTCTTCTATACTCCTCTCTTCCTCAAATTTCACACTGACTTAGTCTCCAAGTTTTGATAATCGAACTTCCATTATGGCTATTGAATCCTTCCCCTTCTATTAATGCCACGTCAGTTTGGGTTCTCACACACTTTTGCTTGAGGTATTACAGCAACCTGATAGTGCATCTGGGACCAGGTTTATTCCAACCAGTCCATTCTCTAGAGCACTGTTTTTCAAGCTCTCTATGATAAAAGCTAGCATCTTGTTCTTAAACTTATCACTCCAACTGGGTGCAGCAGTGTACAACTGTAATCCCAGTGGCTCAGGAGGCTGAGGCAGGAGGATACCAGGTTCAAAGCCAGCCTCAGCAACTTAGAGAGGCCCTAAGCAACTTAGCAAAGCCCTGCCTCAAAATAAAAAATAAAAAAGGGCTGGGATCTGGCTCTGTGGTTAAGCAACCCTGGGGTTCAATCCCTGGTACCAAAAAAAATTTTTTTTTTCTCCATTACAGACTGCTTTGTGTAACATAATACAAATGAAATACTGGACAACTGGAAGAAAATGGTATGATATGGATATGTGCTGTGCCTATGCTTAGGAATGGGTTGCAGAATGTGAATAGGTTCAGTTTTAGTAACTATGGCCAAATAGCCTTGTGAAATATTTCGAAGATCTTGGACCCCACTTTTTTTTTAAATTTTATTTATCTGTTTTTAAAGAAAGAGGGAGAGAGAAAGAGAGAGAGGGAGGGAGAGAGAGAGAATAAACTTTATTTAGTTTTTCACATGGCCTTCGTACCCACATACTACTGCATGCTGGGCAAGTAACTGTAACCGCTGAGCCACTGCTCCAGCCCCCCTTTTATTTATTTAATTAATTAGTTTTTAAAGAGAGAGGGAGGAGGAGAGGGAGGGGGAGGGGGAAGAGAGAGAGCCAATTTTATTTATTTTTCAATCTGGTTTTTGTTTTTCCGACACTTAGCTGTGTATATGGTGCTGGGCTTTGAACCTGGGTCTTTGTGCATACCAGGCAAGTGCTCTACCGCTAAGCTACATCAATCCTGGACTCACTTTTTATAATATTTGATGCAAGAGACAGAAAATTACTTTGTCAATTCACTAAAATCTTTGCTTTGTGTATTTATCTTACCACATTTTGGTAACAATGGCCTGGCACTGGCCTGTGGACTGTATTTGAGTAGTCCTGCTTTGGATGGTTGTGTATGTTACGGGGAAATATTCTCAAACTAAATGTGACCGCATCACTCTTTGCTTAAAATACCTCAATGACTTCTTCTTCACTGTCTATATAATAAGATTCAATCAATACCTTTGACCATTCTGCAGAATCTGACCCTTCTCCAAGTTTCCTCCCTGCCATGCTCCTGCCTCTCCACCAAATTCTTTGTAGGATTCACGCCCTTAAATGTTTTGCATATACTGGCCCTTCTTAATCCTCTAGCTTTTCATCTTTGCCTTTCCACTAAATTCTGAGCTTGCATGAAATCAGAGACCATGTCTGCTTGATGAAGCATATCAATAATGGGGAGCACCACATCCCCATCATTGAGAAGAGGGGACTGAATTCAATAAGGGCTCAATTAAGGGTTGCTCAAGGATAGTTTGAGAGGAAGGTGGACAAAGATACTTTCACATGATTTTAAGTGTGAAAATAGTCAATAGTTTATCTGGTATAATCCTAGGATAAAAAAATCTCCATTCTTTGCTTCACAGAATATTTTTTTCCACTGGTACTGAGCTTCATGACTGAAGAATGAGATTCAGTTTTTCAAGCTGAAGGACATGTTCACCTTGAACCTCTATACAAGCCATCAAGGAAGGAATGAAACTTTCCTCTTGTGCTTCATTTTAGTGTAAAGTCTTTATATATTGGTATTTTTCAATTCAAAAATCAAGTATATCATTCCTCAAGCCAAGTAAATGCATCCATTGGTCTAGGTGTCCACAGGGAAACAGCAGCACCACTGCTGTTGCTGTAGACATTTCCACAATGGAAGAGAACTGAATGACATGGAGAAGTGGAGGGAAAGGGACTGAGTAAAAGCAGACCGTTTTTATGTATACATCTGTGCCTAAGAAAGGACCCACATTCAAAGCCTTTTATACTGTTCCAACAACAGGGATGTGACCTTTTGAAAAACTTCAGACATAGGCTCTAATAGACATTGAGCAGGACAAACATCAGCTAATTTCAGGAAGATAAATGCCATTTATTTTTTACTACTATTGGAAAATGAAGTTTCAATTTTTCATTTACAGCTTTTCAAGGAAATAACACAAAAGGCAAAGCTAACTGTGAAATAAAAAAAATCTTACAAATCACCCTCAGGAGTGAAGCAGTTTTTTCATATTTCTTGGTTAGAGATGTAGCAAGCCACCTCTATATTCTCTCTCCACAGAGCATGGCCAGATGGAGACATGGCTCAGTATTCTCCTAATTTCTCCTTCACATTCCACATCAATTTCTACCCATCCCATTGACTTTTTCCTACCTCACAGCCCCGTTCTCTCATCTAGAAGCTCCCCAAGCGCAGTTTAACTCATTTGAGAGCCCTAGTCCTAGCATAGAGCAGCAATGGTAAATATCTGATGGATGAGTGATTCAACAAAAGAATGAACAAATGGAGGATCCTCTCAAACAGTAAAAAGGTCCCATGAGATATGACAGATTAACACAACATAGTGACCTATACAGATAACAAGTAGGAACACTGCCTCCACAGAATCCCATTCCTTAACACGACCCAGATGAATGATTCTTCTCCCTCTCTGTGCACATCAAAGATGATGAAACAATTGTACCATATGTGAGATGACTTCTTCACTTCATGGGTATAGAAAGAGCGAATCAGGGTAGTTTAGTGATGAGTCACTCCATTGCTGAAAAGGAAGGAAGGAAGCAAATAAAGAAGAAAACGAAGGACTTCTCAAGCATGTGACATTGAACCTGTTATATACAGATCAAAAAAAGGAAGTTCAGACAACAATGCAGGCAGAATTAAAGGTTGTTGAAAGCGTCCTACCATCTGTTCCTCTCTAGTCTCACTGCATAAACTTCTTGCCAATTACTTAGCAATTCCTGTATATTGTTCTCTTTATATTTCTGGATGCCTTACTTACTGCCACAGTAGGAATGGATGCTCCTCAAACATGCTGTCTTATACTTGGTCCTATCTCAGCATCCAGAAAAAGTACACTACAAAATGTTTAACCGTAATTATTCTATCCATCTGAGTTGCCACCTTCTCAATTTGTTCAAATGCTATCTCTCAGTGCTTTAAGAACCAGATCAAATGTTGCTTTTTCCAGTAAGCCATCCTGATCTTTTCAACTAAAGTCAAGGATCTCTGGATATCTACCTGTATTTTCTTTGTTGGCCCTTTACTATTTTCTGCTTTACCTAAAGTTATTTGTCTCTATGTATTAGATTATAAAGGCACTCCCAACCATGGTCAAGCATAGGATGTATACACTACAGGTAATAAGCAAAGTTTGTTCAATTATTGAAAAATACCTCATTCTGGAAAGGTGAACTCAGTACCTTTCCTTCTTCCTTTTATTCCTTTTCTAAACACTATGTATTCAGACATGTGAAACTAGAAAACATTTTCATTAAGACCTTTATAATTTTGATTTGAATGAGAAAAAAATACCTCCAAAGATGAAATATTCGACTTTCCTTATGTACCTGGCATAACACTGTAATGGCTCTGCCTTCCCCTCTTCTCTCCCACTGTGAGAGGAGACTGACAACTGACTAATAGGATTAGCAGTTCCATTCTAATAACCCAGCTTAGCTAAAGGCCAGCAAAAATGACAGCCTCAATCTGAATTACATGGCCTGGGAATCCATCCAATTATTAACTAGAGTCACTGTTATTACCTCCCCCAATCAAAGGAGAGGCAGCTGTTAATCTTTGGTAGCCTGCAAAGGCTGGTGGCCTTTGTACTTGACTTCTCTGTAGACAGTAATTATGTTCTTTGTGATTATGGAGGAAGGCCTTCCTAGCCTTTTAGATAGAGGTGGCAGATGGGAAAAACTGCTTGCATGTTCATTAGCAGGATAGGCTAGATTTGTTTTGAGCATCTGTGGCACCTTAAGACCTGTTTAGAGATAATACAAGTGGTTTTGACAAGTCCATAAATTCGCTACTCAGTAGTCTAATTTATAGATGGGGATTCCGGAGTCAAATTTTTTATGGTTCTTTTCCCCACAAGGAAAACTTTCTAACCCTTAAAGGACATCAGCTTACTCCTCTATTATATTTACCTGGTAATGTTAGTTTTAAAGGAAATAAGCATCTTTGTAACCCCAGCTACCTGGACACTGACACAGGAAGATGGTGAGTTAAGAGGCCAGCCTGGGTAACATAGACCCTGTCTCAAAAACAAAAACAAACAAATACATAAACACCAGCAAGCAAGCAAGCAGAATGAATTGATAGTCCTCCTTCTATTCTGTTTTTCCTTTATAAGATTTTGAAGTCACCAAAAGCTGGCTTCTTCATATTCCTAAAACCTACGTAATGTCTATGCTCAGTTCTTCAGCTGCAGGAAATAAGACCGAAAGAGCTCAGGTTCTGGGGGCAAGGATATCACAAGAATGAAATTATAAACTTGTGGGAGCATGGAGCCAAAAGGAGTGAAATCACAAGCTACAATTTGAAGGCTTAGGTAATATGGTAAGAGGAGATGAGAGGGGCTAGAAAAGCTTTCACAGGATCAGAGGAATAATTCCTTTATGATGCTAATTAGGGGTTGGACCCTTTGGAAGGCCCTCCCACAGTGAGCTGACTTGTGCCATTTTTGACCCATTTGGACTATGGGAGGTGTGAGCAGAGTTAGGTGAGAAGGAGTGTTATAGTAACTAAAGGACAGAAGCAGGACTTTAGACTTGAGTGCTCTTTCTTTTTAAGTTGTTATGAGACAGAACCAAAGATTTGTATGGAGCTCATTGCTCTGATCCAACAAAACTCATAAAGTTACTTTTATTTTCCTTATCCTCAAGCTCCCCAAAGCTGCCAAGTGCTCATAGTCTAGTGACTGACAGACTTAAAAATAAATACATGTAATACAGTAAGATAAATAATATAATAAAGAGACAAAGATGCTGCATGTACATGCAAGAAACAATTCCTCTGACTAGCTTTTTAGGATACAACTGGTATCAACATGAATTGTTTCCTGAGCTATTATGATATAAAAATTAAAAGATTAAGGACCCAAGTCAAGGACCTCATCTATATATGAGGCTCCCTATACAACTTCTTTATTCTTCTACCTTTCTCAACTTCCAGGTCCATTCACTGGTTTACAGGAGGACCTGAGAAGTCTTACAACAACAGGTTTTTCTTTCCTTGTCCCTTCATCTCATGTGTCCTGACTATCTCAAAGCTTGGAGGTAAAACAAGTTTGAGACCATGAAACTAAGGAAAATTTGCTTTGGGCAAGTTTGGGTATGTGGACAAGAGCCAGAATGTGGACAAACTCTTCCATGTCTGGCACCTCTTAGGGGGCTGGACCTTAGAGCTCAGCAACTTTCCCTTAGAGATGACAAGGGGAAGGAGAAAAGTGTTCCTATAGTACCCTGATTTCTCTCCATCATAATATTTATGTTTCTTTACTGATCTTTCTATTTATTTAATTATAAACTAGATTGTAGTGATTATCTTACTTTTGCAAACTAGACTGTGAGTACTCTAATAGATGGTGATATGTTAAATTTAGCAAAAAGTAAATACTCAACAAATGTTTACCAAACCAAAGAATTAAGTTACAAGCTAATTTATAACACTGACATCAGATATTCTCTTAAGAGAAATGAAAGCCCATCAACTCACAAAGAGAAGGGTAAAAATAAAAAAGGCCTAGAAACACCTTTGCACTTGAGAAAGTCAATGTAGGAGTACAGGTAAGTTAGAAACTCTGGAGCAGGCTACTGGCCCTTATCTGTGCTGACCTGGGAAGGTAGACCCTGGTTTTAGGCCTGCTTGAAGGGGACTAGCCCAGAAAGGAGAAGACAAAGACCTAAAGGTCAACTGTAGGGCCTTTGTCACCCAACTTTACTTATATCCTGCCTCACTTCTCCTGGAATTAGAGGAGCTAGATCCTCCCATGTGTTTAGGAAGGGAGAAAAAGAATAATTTTAAGGAATGGAAACAAACTTATGGTGAGGAAAAAAAAAAAAAACCTTCACTTTACTTTCTCTAAGTACCATCCTAGAGGGCAACTGAGAGCAATATATTGAACATTTATCAAGTGGCAGGCCCCAGGCCATTCTCTCATACATCCTCAAGATAATCTTGTGAGACAGGACTCAATATCCCTGTTATGCTGCTAAGAAAACTGATCTTAGAGGAATCAGTTAATTTATGCAGCTAGAAGAGGAAAAGCTGGGGATTGAGTCTAGGTTTATCTGACTTCTGATAGCCAAGAATGTTGTTTGAACATCTAGTGAGTGGCTACATGTACATGTTGGACTTTTGGCATATGTACCACTAAATATGCCAAATTTGCAAAATATTGGTCTCAATATTAGTAGAAATTTTATTTTTAAATAATTTTAGATCTACAAAAGAGTTGCACGATATGGTAGAGAATTTCTATATGCTTTAATCCAGTTTTCCTTTATGTTAACATCTTACATAACCATGGTACAATTGTCAAAATTGAGAAAGTACACTGGTACTGTACTCCTAACTATATACTATAGCCTTTATTTGGATTTTCCCAGTTTTTCCATTGATGTCCTTTTTCTGTTACAGGACTGAATCTACAGCCATGTTGCATTTAGCTCAATACTACTGTGAAGACAAAGTAGCCTTAGAGGGGGGATCCTGAACTTTCTTACAGCATTCCTAGCAGCTTAAAAAAAAATCTTGAAATAATCCAGACTCAGAGAATGTAAGTTTGATCATCATGAGTAAATAAAAAGGAAATGAAAGAGCTAACTAGATTCTAAGAGACTGAAACATGAGTAGTTCTTTTAACTGGTGGTCCAGTTCTTGAGACTGTCAGGAAATGTAAAGAAATATGCACACAGCAGGAGGGAAGTGTGCTTTGGGTGAAGCAGACGGGAATGTGGGACTAGGGTTAGAAGAGATACCAGATGGCATCGTCCAAGCTCCAGTCCCAAATGGCCTTCAAAATTTTTCTTAGCTAGAGCATTCTTTCAAAAACTCTTTCTTTCCTAGATATGAAGGAACTAGAGCTCATCCCTGTAGGCTCAGCTTCCAACTTCAGCACAGATACTATTTGTAAGTCTTTAAAGTAAGCCTTTTCTGCATGTGCCCATGATAAGATATTTATTGCAAGCAAAAAATTTTTTTTTGTTTTTTAAAAGAAGCAGCTGAGTTAGAAGCCTTGTGAAAGAGAACAAAGAAGGTCAAGCACAACTGATTTTAGAAATGATCCTGTTAGGAAGCATTGGGTCTGCTTAATTTAGTCTACAGGAAATGAAAGGAAGGAAATGGCTAGTGATAAGTCAATGTAAGAGTTTTCTCAGATGGTTTATCTGGAGTCTGCTTTCTGGTTTAGACCCTTCTCCAGGATCAAAATGCAACTATGAGAGAAACACAGGAGGCAAAAAGCAGTGTACAACATGTCAGGTATGAGACTGATACAAACTGTGGTAAGGAAGATGGCAAAATGAGCAGCCCTTCAGATCTGGGGCACTTTAAGGTACCCAGGTTAACCCATGCTTTGGTCATTGATTAAACTGCTTATCAATGCTGAATTTCTCCATTAAAATTTTGCAAAAAAACAGGTTCTTCAGTGGAGAACAGATTTATGGACTTTTTCAGAATATATGTTCTTTCTTCTTGTTTTCGCTAAAGCAAACATAGGTCAATGTTTACTGAAGAGTTAATACTGGATTCTAACATTAGAGCTATTCTGTGCTACTGACTTGTAGCTAGTGAAAATAAGACTTTTACTAAAGGTGAACTAAAATATTCTCAAGTCTGCTTATTTAAGGCAAACAAAATCAGAGGAGTCATTAAAGTCTGGAGAACATGGGACCATTAGAGAATCTTATTTCTTTATGCAAAGGCAAATATAAATCCCTTTCTCATATAAGAGACACTCTGAAGTTCATTTAAAGAGAAATTTGATGATCAATTTATATTTATTTGAAGTTTTAAATCTGCAGCCTGAAATAAATTTTTGCTTTAAGTAGCATGCAAGTTCATATCCCCGCAATATGAGGAAGTAATCATAAGGAAAAGAAATGTAAAGACCTAAAAAGAAACTATGCCTCTGAAAATATTCTTTTGTAAACACTGAATGGCACACAATGTCAGGAGGCCTGTTTGGCAGGGATAGAAGATGTGGGATCTGAGAAAGGTAAGCAGAAATGATGCACTGCATGGAAGGAATCAGGTAAAAGGACCTTTAGAGTTGTTAACATTGTGATATAAAAGATTGCAAAATGATTCCCTACCAAGTATAGCCCAAAATACTATCTTCTAGACTGCAAGCACCTTGTGGGAAAGTATTTCTTAGACATGTTCAGAGGCTGACAGCAAAGAGGGATTAAGAGTATAGTCTGATAATTCTGCTAGAGTTTGAGTCCCAATTCTTACACTTATTATCCACAAAACATCAGCCCTATCATTTATTCTTTTAATGCCTGAGTCTTATTATTCATAAAATATGGATCAAAATTGCCATCTCAGGTGGTTGTTGAAAAGATTAAGTAAATTTGTATAAATGTTAGTAATTATTGTCTTCTTCACACTGCCTCCCCTAATTTCTCCAGCTAAGTATTTAAAATATTGTCACCAAATAAATATTAGCTCCCACCCCAGAGGTTTTTCTAGCCTTCACATTTCACTTCCAGTTTATTCAATAAGTGACAGATAATCATTACAGGAGACTGTTAATGTTCTTTGGAACATATCCTGGGATTTTTGTGATATCTTGAAGCTGTACTATAGTACAATCCTCTCATTTTAGCTCAGAGTCTACCTATTCACCCCGTTGATTTCAGCACCAATAACAACCGTCTTTCCTGACCTCTAGATTTTCTTCTCTATTGCATCCATGAATAACTCTGTTCTTCCTTAATCATAAAACTACTGCTATTCTAATTATTTGTTTAATTTTCCAAAAGTACAGAGCCTACAGCTGTCTTATTAGCTGCTATTTGCCATGTGTTTGGCACATAAAATTACTAGCATTTGTTGAGTTCACACATAGGCACACACAGGTCAGGGACTCTTTGTAAGTAATGCTTGCACAGACGGTCTCCTATACCATCATGCAGCTGATGTGATTATTATTTCTATTAGTTCCACTTACTCAGGGAAACTAAAGCTCAAAGAACTAAGCTTATGCTTATATGAATAGTGCTGATCTAAGAGCCAAACCCAGATGTGTTTGACTCTAGAATCTGAGCTTTTAACCACCATACTATATTTCCTCTCTAGAGTGTACTGGAAAAAAACAAAGTCCAACTGAAGTAAAATGTCTGTAAAGTGAATGTGGTTACATAAAAAGTTAGTGTTGGGAACTTTTCCTATACAGATGATAGCACTATAGATATGATGAACTACAAACTTCTAGATTAGAGATGGCTCTACATAATTCTTCAGAATACAGTTAATGAAGTTTGGAAAAGGACCATTACTCAATTAGTTAAGATACAAATAGTAAAAGAAACACAGAATCTAAGAATTTCAGAAGAGACTTAAAATGATCTAATTCCCTTATGAGAGTTAATAATAGATGAGAGAAAGATGCCACAGAATATATTAAAAGCAGACATTTTGAGTAGTTTGGAAATGTATGTGATCTGTAGTCCTACGAGACTTTTTTTCTGACATATTTTATATCTAGCTGTCTTGCATTCTGTAACAGGCTTGTTATTACATCAATTCTGCATATAATCTATTTAGTACCTAGAATATGTAAGGAATGTAAAGTTAGTACTTCAGAAGACCAAATCTAAAGATACCAAAACTCTTACATACTCAATCTGTACTTAATTCTGTATTCAAGAAATAAATGATAGGGACTGGAGCAGTGGCTCAATGATTATGACGCTTGCCTGACATGAGCGAGGACACGGGTTTGAACTCCAGCACCACACACACAATGAAGAGTCAGAACAATGAAAGCCATATGAAAGACTAAATAAAATTGATTCTCTTTCTCTTTCACTGTCCCTCTCTCTAAAATAAATAAATAAATAAATAGTATAGATTATAGGTTTGAGATTTAAAAAAACTGTTTTGTCCTTCAAATGAGTAAAATAAAACCTGAAATATGTAAGTGAAAGCAAACATAATGAAACATGGTGTAGCTATTAGTATTATAAGCTTTCAAATTAACACCAATTTCTCCCTCCGAATAGACTGACTTTGTGATGTAATTCCTAGAACTAATTCCTGGTATCACCAAATCTGCCAACTTGGTCATTTTTGTAAAGAAAGCTATTTGGTCCAAATAGGCATCTGCTTTGAATTTTCAGGCATTTGCATGCCTTGAGGGAAGGTTTGAACTTGCAGGAAAAAAGAAATTTTGCTTCATTTTAACAAACACTGATAGCCTGCCAACTATGTGCTTCCTGAATAGCAGAAATAAAGAAGTACACAGGACAAGGACCTGCCCTCAAGCACCTAATGTTCTACTCCAAAAAATTTGAGAACAGATTAGTGCAACCCAGTGTGGCAATGTCCTATGTATGATGGACACACAGCACATAATTTAGGCTTATATAGGAAGAATC
This sequence comes from Aplodontia rufa, assembly GCA_004027875.1. Classification (NCBI taxonomy): domain Eukaryota; kingdom Metazoa; phylum Chordata; class Mammalia; order Rodentia; family Aplodontiidae; genus Aplodontia; species Aplodontia rufa. Next base: position 22,660 of record PVKS010022686.1, read on the forward strand.
TAACCTGTTGTATGAAGGTAAGAGAAATGACAGGGAACACTTCTTGGAGGAGGACACATAAGAGTTGAGCCTGAGCCAGGTGAAGTGGCCCATGCCTGTAATCCCAGAATCTCAGGAGGCTGAGACAGAAGGATCAAACGTCCCAAGCCAGCTTTAGCCATATAGGGAGGCCCCAAGCAACTTAGAGAGACCCTGTCTCAAAAGAAAAAATACAAAAAAGAGCAGGGGATATGGCTCAGTGGTTGGGCATCCCTGGGTGGAATCCCCAGTACCGAAGGGATTGGTGGAGAGTATATGTTTATGTGTAAAAGTAGGTATGTTGAGGGGTAAGAGAAGGCAAAGGAATTGGTGGGAGACAGCCTGATTTCTAGGGGGTGATGTAAATGGAAATATGAAAGTATGGGGCCCAATCAAGACACTATAAGTCATTGGAAATGGTTAGTGTGGTATATCAATTATGGTTTGGATATGAGGTATTCCCCAAAAGTTCATGAGACAATGCAAGAATTCTCAGAGGTGAAATGATCAGATTATGAGAGGTGAAACCTAATTGGTAGATCAATCCACTGATATGGATTAACTGTGCAGTAACAGGAGGTCAATAGGGTATGGCTGGAGGAAGTAGGTCACTGGGGGTGTGCCACCTTTGGGGTTTATATTTTGTCCCTGCTGAGTGGAGCTCTCTATCTGCTTTCTGATTGCCATGTGCTGAGCTGTTTTTCTCCATGACCTTCCACCATGATGTTCCACCTCATCTAGGACTCATTGATCATGAACTGAACATCTGAAACCATGAGCCAAAATAAACTTTGCCTCCTCTAAATTATTTTTGTTGGATATTTTGGTCACAGTGACACAAAGGCTAACTAAAATAGTGGGGAATGCTGAGAGATGATGCCAGAGGAATAGGCAGTATTACACTTTAGATGAAAGGTATCCTCCAAAAGCTCAACATGACAGCTAATGCAAAAAGGTGAGAGGTGAAATGATTTGGTTATGAGAGCCTTGACCCAATCAGTAAATTAATCACCTATAGGGATTAATTGGGTGTTAATTGTAGGCTGTCACAGGAGGAGGTGGGTTATTGGGGGTGTGCCTTTAGGACATATATTTGTATCAGGTGAGTGGGGTCTCTCTCTGCTTCCTGGAGTCATGCCCTGACCCACTTCCCTTTGCCACACTCTTCCACCATGATGCACTACCTCACCTCAAGCCCTGAAGAATGGAGCCCACCTTCTATGGACTAAGACCTTTGAAACTGTAAGCCCCCAAATAATCTTTTCCTCCGAAAATTGTTCTTGTCAGGTCTTTTAATTACAGTAATGGAAAAGCTGACTAAATCAGGTAAGGAATACATTTTGCAGTGGTCCTGTATACAAAGATAGTTTCAATCTAAATCTTTTTTTTTTTTTTTTTTTAAAGAGAGAGGGACAGTGAGAGAGACAGAGACAGAGAGAAACAACTTTATTTAGTTTTTCACATGGCCTTCGTTGCTCCAACACTTAGTTGTGTACGTGGTGCTGGGGTTTGAACCCGGGTCCTCGTGCTTGCCAGGCAAGCGCCGAAACCGCTGAGCCACCGCTCCAGCCCAGTTTCAATCTAAATCTGAAGCAACAGAGAGCCATCAAAAAGTTTTAAAGCAAGGACTGACCCGTCTAACTTTTTACTTTTGAAAGCAGTAGTCATAGAAACAATAAATAGGAGTCTGGAGAGAATTAAGACAAAAAACAAGGAATCCAAATAGAACATTACTGTATTTCAACTGAAGAGTGATTATACAGTCCCAATACCAGCAGTAGTAGCAATTTAAATGGAGAGGAAGGGTGACTGGCTGAAAGTTACATTTACAAGATTCAGACCTGGCTACTAACTGGAGGAGAAATAGAAAGAAGTCAGTTACCAAAAAAATATTTTTTAAATCAAGAAGGATTGATTTTTTAAATCAAGAAGGATCAGAATATCCTTCTTGAACTAGCTTAAAATTCATTTGGGTAAACCAAATGCAAAAATAATCTAATAATTTTCAAGGTAGTATCTCAGTGCTAAATGAATTATGTGGTAGTCATAGAATCCAGAGCTCCAAGACTGCAGGGAAGAGAGAAAGAGAGAGAAAGCAAGCATGAGCGAGAGGGTATTCGAGCGCCCTAATGCCTACTTCTCATTATGCCAAATTAAAAACATTTCTAAAAACCATTTTAATTTTCTATGTAATCTTGGTTAGTAAAACACTAACTACTGGGTACCTGTACTATATAGTTTGTGGACAAACTGTAATGCATTTGTCATCAATTAGTGATCACAGTTCATTAATATTAATTTCATGTAAAAGATAAAGGAGTATAAAATATGAAAGAGAGGGACGAAGAAACAAAGGCAACAATTTTTTTTTAAGGAAAGGCAATTTTCTTCAAATAAATGTCCATACATTGGTTGCCTTGTATTCCAAACAATAAAATCAACATAAATTTTTCTTCAATTTGAACATATAAAGACTCTTGTGGCATTACTGTAGAGGTCCTGTTATGGTTTGGATATTGGGTGTCCCCTAAAAGCTCATGTGTGAGACAATGCAAGAAGGTGTAGAGGTGAAATGATTGGGTTATAAGAGCCTTAACCCAAACAGTGAATTAATCCCTGGATAGGGATTAACTGAGTGGTAACTGTAGGTTGGGAGAGTGTGGCTAGAGGAGGTGGGTCCCTGGGGTCATGCCTTTGGGGTATACATTCGGTGAGATGAGTTTATTCTTTCTCTGCCTCCAGATCACGTCCTGAGCTGCTTTCCCCCACCACTCTCTTCCCCCATGATGTTCCGCTTCACCTTGAATTCCAAGCAATGGAGCTGGCTGTCTTTCAACTGAGACCTGTAAAACTGTGAGCCCCAAAGTAAACTTTTCCTCCTCTAATTGTTTTTGACAGGTTTTTTGGTCACAGCAGTGAAAAATCTGACTAAAACAGGTCCCATTGTTCTTTAAAGATTTTGTCCTTAGAGAACAAAGGCACCTATAGAGTAAGAGGGGCTTGGAATTTTTTCTATGAACAGAGCAGCAAGGGAAACAACAGAGGTCACTAACAACTATACTAAAATATAGAGTACTTGGAACAGTTCAGGAGGAAGCTAGACTTCAATAATGGTATCTATATGACTGTGTGCTTCTGTTTCCCAAGCCCTGGCAACATCCATAAATGCAGAGGCAGTGGGAATCTAAACTCTGTAAGCTACCAGCTGCTCAGAGGTGACTCTGTCCTTAGAACAGAAGGTGTATTTTGTTAGGTGACTATATTTCTCATAGAAATATAGTAATAAAACTTCTGATGACTTGTGAGTGATAGTGCCTCACAGTCAGCAGGCTATAGTAGATATACAATTATTCTGCTGTTCCATTTTTTTTTAAAGAATAAAAACAACTTGACAGGAAGAACAAGGGCTATTTTAAGTTAAACTGGAAAGTCAAAACTGTTAAGTTAAAATTTACTGTGCTAACTTAGATAAATTATATACTTAATTTGAATACATTTATAGAAAGATAAGTGAAAATCATATTTACTAACATAAGTTACACTTTAAAAAACCTAATTTGATATTTCATACACAAAATCTGATATGTCCTGGTGGATTATTCTTCCTTCCACAGATGTGAAGGAAGAATTTGTTATTCATCTTTACAGCACTAAAGTCTAATATAATGCCTGGCATCAGGTAAGATCTTAATCATTTATTGAATTAACATATGAATATTCCTATACTAATAAAATGTTTATAAAAGAATAAATCTGACAAGTGTAGTCTCTAAATATATTAAATGCCAAAATGCATACATTACTCAGAACCACTTTATACAGACTGCCTTGCCCAATAAGCATGATATCAGAATTTAAAGTTATAATGTTCAATATATACATACAATGCATACATTATAAACATTTAGAAATATTACTCTTGAAAAGGGAAAAAGAAAGCTCCACTAGTGCCAATGTTTTAGTGCACTTTTAAGACTTAGATAATACCACATTTGCAATTTTACTCCTGCAGCTCTAGTGGTGGTGGTGGTGATAGTAATGGTTGATGGGAACAGATTCGACCATTATTAATTATTGGGTTCCATCCTCCTTTTTTCTTGTTCTTCCAGCCTGTCCAATAATTGGCTTTTTATAAAATGTCCCTATTTTAAATATTTCTTTTTAAATACCTAGTAATTTTTCTGACTGGATATGTTCAAGGCACTAATTATCCTGTGTTCTTACTTTAGGACTTAATGTCTTACTATCCACTGTTGCTTAACATTATCATTAGTTTACTCAACAAACAGTTATCAAGCAACTCTTTATGTTCTACTGTTAGGTGGTAGAGACAGGTAAAACAGACACGTCCATGCTTTCATGGAGTTCACAGTCTAGCATTCTAGTCTGGTATAATTTGTTGCTATTCACAAATATATAAGGATTATAAATTCAGTGAAAGTAAGATCATAAAATACTTCTCAATTCCTTAACGTGAATGCTTTTTCAGAAAAACTTCTAATATGTAACATTGTGTTAAGTTAACAAGCCTGTAAGAAGTAATTTCCATTAGTTAATAAATCAAAGAAATGGAGTCAGTCCTTCATAGCCGAACTTTAGTAATCCATGTGTGTGTCTGTGTTACAATCAGATATCACAAAAATACATAAGTGATACAGCTCATCCAAGTGTATACAAAGAGGACACAGAGGAGTGCACAAAAGATGATCAGAGTGAAGCTCTATAGACTGGTCACAGATTTATCTCAGTCCCCATTTTAATTAGATAAGAAATCTACTAAATTTGTTTCTGTGGCATTGATGATACAAAGATAGTACACAAGTCTCAAAGTCCTCTGTCAAATGGACTCAAGAGTCTAATCACAATGTGCTTCCAGACACAACTTACCAATTTGTTTATCAGTAATATTGACTATAAGGCTGTTAATATACTATTCATAAACACATTATACATTTTACTGCCAGTGTACAGAGAATTTAATTCAGAGAATGCTTTGTAGCAGCAAGAATTTAGTATAAATTACACAAATAAAAATCATGTAGTATGCTTTGGACAAATGGTTTTTATAGTGTTTCTACTGATCAAAATAGACTATCAATGTATAACATTACTTGTCATTTACATGGAATTTCCCACTCTAAAAAAACCCAAAATGTTTTATGAGTAACTTTACTTATTATTGTATAAATCTACAAAAAAGAATAATTTAGGTCAAGAAGTGTGAGTTGAATATGCCTAATATAAACTACAAGAGAGATTTATTCCATATGGCTTATTCCAATTTGAATTTGGTAGGGATATCTCTTTAATTACATAGAAAGACACAAATCAGTTAAACATTACTGATTTCAAATCTGTCAATAAAGATATGGTTCCTCTTCAAATAGTATACTAATTTTTAAGTTTTATGTTTTGAAGAAAGAAGATAAAATGATAATATTGAAATTAATTAATCTGAAGTTCATTCATACGTACCTTATAACCAAATGTGAAAATATAGACAAAGAAATAGATTGGTGCAACTCATATAACACATGCACATGCAAAACGTGAACCTAAGATTTCTAGACTAAGGGTAGGAAGCTGACAAAACACTGGGGGAAGGTAGGATGATAACTAATGGGCGTCTAGTTTCTTTTAAGGGCAATGAAAGTGATGCATGATTCTGTGAATACACTAAAAGCCACTGAATTGTTCATTCACTCTCTTGTTTATTCATTTACTTTAAGGGATAGGTTCTGGGGCTGGAGCGGTGGCGTGGAGGTTATGGTGCTTGCCTGGTATGCGCAAGTAAGGGAGCTTGAACCCCAGCACCACACACACAATGAAGTGTCCCAGGAATGAAAGTCACATGAAAAACTAAATAAAAATTGCTTCTCTCTTTCTCTCTCACTGTCCTCTCCTTCTAAAAAAACAAACAAACAAAAAAAAAACCCCTCGAACTCTCAGGGTCAAACCATCTTCCTGCCACAGCTTCTTGAGTAGTTGGGACTACAGGTGTGCACCACCATGCCCATTGAAGCATGTACTCTAAATGGGTGAACTGTATGGTATGAAAATTATACCTAAATAAAGCTAACAAAATGTTAACTAAATTGTTTAATAAAAACTTATTGAAATATTGATTTTCTACATATTTCTACCACAATTCAAGTTTTAAGTATTAATGTCTTTAATAAAAGGGGCACACTGCTTTAAGCAAATATAATACCTCAAGTTCAAACTTGGAGATCACTGTTTTATAAAAAATATTTTTCACTTTACAAAACGATTCACACAGTTAACCTAACTGGAGTTATATAGTTTTTATAAATAAAGTTTTATAAATAAATAGATCAGAACTATATACTTTCCCCAAATGAAGAAAACTGGGAATCAAGTCTCTGATTCTAGGTTTGGATATAGTCTGGTATGTTTATCTGTTTCAGAGCAATCAATGTTTCAAATATTGTGGCCACAGAGGTACTGATTCCCAGGCTAGTTACTGATTGCCCTGTACAGGAATTTAGCAAAACTGGCTAACAATTTAAAAAGTTTCAGAATTTATGTGCTTCATAGTATGCGATAATAAAAAGGCCCCAAATTCCAAAGTCAACTAAACTACATTCCGGGAATCATTCACTCATTTAACAGTTTTTGGGGATCCACAATGAGGTGGGTTTGTGTTAGGAAGACAGTTAAACAACTAACCACACTTCAATGCAGATGGTATAACACAAGTATAGAAAGCTCTGAGAAGCATGCAAGAGGAGTCCTTACTACTTACTTTTTCTTAAAGAAATTATTTGCTTTATATATGAAAATAACTGTGACAGCATGTTGTCATATTGCTGGGAAGGATGATATACTTTCCACTTCTGTGTCTTAGTCAGGAAAAAAAAAGGTGCATAAATCAACTCTCAAAAATCCCAGTTGTTGTACGTGACCTTGATGAATTCACTTAACCTCTCCTACCTCGTTTTCCTCACATATGCCATCAATTCCTGAATCTCATAAGACTGAAATGACTGTTACTCCTGAAATAAAGATACTTCTATGTTCAACTATGGTGTGAAATTTCTTGAACACAATTATCTTTACACAATTTTCCTTATCTTAATGGCCCAATTACCCAAATACTTTACCAGCAAATCTGTAAAATTTTAACTGTTTTGTTAGACAACATACAGTAGCATTCTCTAAACTGCTTTGCTGTTACGGTAAAAACAAAAACAAAAACAAAATAAATACTTAGATATATGAACCATGAACCAGACATTCATGCAACGCTTATATGCAGTGTATAAATGGTACTAAACAATCCCATGGAGGATGGAGAGGCACACTATCTTTTAGAGACTAGTGTCTACAAGAGGAGATAAAAATAAGTAGCTATAAGCTCAGGTAAAATTTGGTACTTTCTCTAAAAGAGGTATAGAGTTATTTTACAGATCAAAAAGAAGTGTGCAATCATTATGCTCCTGAGGAGATATTTTCTTTTACCATCATGTAAAGACTTACCAATACATAATAGGGATGTATAGAATGAAGCAAGAATTGCACCTGAGAAAAAATATGAATTCTATCTATAAGTTTACATGGAAGGAAGATCTTCTTAGCAACCTGGGCCATTCAAGTAAGCCCACAAAGGCGCTCTGAATTGTGAAAAATTAATTATAATTGCTGGTCATACTAATTTTGACTAAGCTAATAAGATTGCTAGGTAGAATTGGGTGGTATAAGTTTGGGTTCTCTACATGTGCACCTAAAAATAGAAAAATTCCTTGCTGCGGTGCCCATTTTAATTAACTACTATGAGAATTTTACTCTGATAATGATTTTCAAGGGTGGATTTACTATTTCACTCTCCTAAACTCTTATTTTACCACTTGTATCATAATGTAGTTAGAGTACCTTAATGCCAAATCATATACCTTCCCTTGATCTCATTGTGGAGTAGAGTGCCTTTTTTTCCAAATTAAAAAGTAGTTATTTAAACACTGTCAATGATTAATAAATGCATTGTTTTTTATACTTTCTATACATATTTTTCATATCCCACATGAAACTTCCTTCTGAATTCATTTTCTTCTTTCTTATGTATAACTTTCAATTGCTTTTTTAGTGGTACTTAGATTTGTCTTTGAAAGTCTAAAAATGTCTTATTTTGCCTTCACTTTTGAATCATGTTTTCACTGGTCATAAAATTTTAGGTGACAATTATGCATTTTGAATCTACTGTTCTCTTGTTGGTACATCTTATTGCTGACAAGAACGTTGCTGTTGGTCTGTTCTTTAAGCTCTCTCTGGTACTTTTAAATACTGCTCTGATCATGTACAGTTTCACGGTGATATGAATTCATGCTTCTCTCAGTTCTTGAAAATATGTATCACATGTCATATACTACAAACTCCACTCTGTCTCTCCTTTTGGAACTCTAAAATAAACGTCTTTGAAGCCCCACTGTCTATCCTTTCATACTTACTCAATTTTTATTTCTAGATTTTAGATCTTTTTCAGATTATGTATGATTTTCTTTCTGCCTATTTTTTCATAATTTGCTGTTTTAAATGGGTGCTTTTATTTATCTCTTTGAGCATATTAAATATATTTCTTTAAAAACATTTTGCACATAGTTCTGAAAAAATTAATTCCATCTGTTATAAATTCTCATTCATTAAAAATTTGTTTCATGGTTATCTTCCCTAACAGGCACATTTTGAATGAGAGTTTTTTTTTTAATTTTAATGTTTCATTCTTTCTCTTTCTATATTCACCTTTCCTTATCTAGTGATTTCACAGTTGTTTTCCTTGTGCACACAGGACTCCAGGTCACATAAATGGCCATTCAGAGGTTGGGGATCTCACAGTGACACTGGATACTGCATAATCAGTTACTGACTTGGCAGGTGGCTTTGTTCATTTCTTGATTGGAAAGCTGTGGGCTCTCTTTTCCCCTAGGCCTGAGGCTTCTTATAAGCTGTTTCACTAAGCAGTGTTCAACAGCAGTATTTATCCAACTCCATTCATGGGCGGAAAAGACCCAAGCACTAACCATAGATTATGAACACAGCTCTTTATGGAGGCATTTAGCTCCCTTTGATTCGACAGGAGCCTGATACCAGTCACTACAGTCTACATAAGGAAAGGAAGTGCAACAGAATTATGGCTTTTGTAATTTTTACTACTTCATACTTCTATTCATTACTTTCCTGATAAACAGAAATACCCATTTTGCTTTTGACCTATATTTTCCTTAAGCATTGTTTCTTATTTTTTATGTATTTGTCAACATGACCCAAAACTTTCCCCAACTATCTAGAAATGATGTCTTTACCACTGGCCTATATCACATGTTGCTCTTTGATATTCCCCATCAACATTTACCGTTTTCTTTGGGGGCTCTACTCCATCTAAACCAGGGGGCAATAATTTTTTTTCTTAAAATACCAAAGAGTAAATATTTAAAGTTTTTTCAGGCTGAGAGATAAAATCAAGGATATTATATAAAATTATCATTGATAAATGTAAAATTCATTCTCAGTTTGTGAGACATTAAGAAATAGGCAATGGGTCAGATCTGCTACATGGGCTGTAGTTTGCCAATCTTGGCCTTAAAATAATAATACTCCTCAAGTTTTTCTCCTTTCTCCTATCTTTTCTTCACTCTATAGTTATCACCCATTTCTACTGTTCATTGTATCTAAGCTGATGCATCCCAAATCTGTATCATTAGTCCAGTCCCCTTTTCTGAGACTCATACTTTACAGTAACCTTCTACTAGATAGCGTACCACTATTTCAGTGCTTCAAAAGCACATCAACATGTCCAAAATGAATTTATTTTTCTCTTGTATACAATTGATCCTGAATGGCACCACCATTTATATTCCATTTTTAGCTGCTTCTATTCTCTTACTCTTCACAGCCAATACTAACTCTGTCTTTCAGTACTTCTCAAATCCAAATATTTCTCATCTCTATCAATGCAAGCTTACTTCATTCAGTCTTCCACCATCTCATTTACCCTAAACAGCTCTTTAAGGTTTTTCTGCTGTAGGTTTTTCCCCCACGCATCTACTCACCACTCTGCAGTCTGAAGGTTCTTTCTAAAATGCAATTTTAATTACATAATTCCTTTTTTGAAATCCTTCAGTGGCTTCCATTGTCTTTATCTGACTCTGCATGATCAGTTCCCTGATTATCTTTCGAGCATTATTATTTACCACTCCCTATCATTGCTATGCTCCAGCCATTATGAACAAAGTACTACATTAACTTTTGTTTATCTCTGGGTCTGAAAGAGTGTTATTCTCTGCCTGAAATAGTTAAAAACTTCCTACTTCTATCTGTCAAATCTGAGCTTCATGGATGTCTTCTCTGATACCCATTACTGAATTATATGCTCTCATAGAATTTTTATTTACCTTTGATCTACTTATTGACATAAAAAATTTTTATCAAACACAGACTAGAATCCCTATTTTTTGTGGATATTATATTCTAGTTGAAACACAAAGTCATTAACAAGTTGATTTTAAGCAGTGGTTAAATAAGATGTCCTGTGAAGACAACACTTGAGAAAAGTGAGGAATAAGCCATGCAGCTATCTGGAGGAAAAACTTCCTGGCAGACAGAAGAGTAAGCACAAAGAGCCTACGACAGAAGAGTGCTGATATATCTGAGGAATGTCAAGGCCCATGAGGCTGAAACACAGGGTATAAGAAGAAAAAGCAGGAATAGTTAAGGTCAAACCTAAAGCTTTCCAGGTTACTATAAGCACTTTAGCTTTTGCTCTGAGTATGCTGAGGCACTGGAGGGTACCAAGTAGAGAAGTGATGTGATTTGGCTTATGGATCACTCCAGAT
>PVKS010022687.1:0-33373 GCA_004027875.1 Aplodontia rufa
TGATAGAATTATTCCAAAACTGAGACATCATTGATTGTCATTGTATATATACATACATGTGCAAATATATAATTATATAGTATATAAGTAACATTTTATTTTTCAAATTACCAGAGCTCTTTCAGCTTCATTTGTTTTTTCAAAGTACCAATATTTGATATTGGTGATTCTGAGTATGTTCATTTTCACTCTCTTTAAATTATGCTCATTTCCTTAGATTTTTTCTCTACTTTTATATTATAAAATTGTATGCATTTAAAGTATATAATTTTATATTTTGACATATGTGTGCTTCCTTAAACCAGCAGGACAATCAAAACTTAACATATCCATTAATAATAAATGTTCCCTAGTGCCTTTTCAAATCCCCCTTTTCTGCACTTTCTCACAAACTTTAACAGATTTGCTATTGTTGATCAAAATAGTACAGGACAAACATCAAAAGTATATAACTGCTTGAAATATGCCAAGGAGAGCACATCAAGTATCTACTGCCTACATCAAGATATAGAACATTGTGATGCTCTGAGAATCCCTCCAAGACCTCTTCCTTTTACTGTCACCTCTATTTTCCTTAGTGAAAATTAGTTTTTATTTTTCAAATTTTACAGTTAAAGTTTTATTTTAAATTATTTTGAAATGCATCTTAATGCTACCTATAAATAAAAAGAAAAAAATGAAAATTATTACTTTAAATTCTTACTAAATAATACAAAAGTGGAGAATTTTTGCTTTCTTAAGTAGCTTTGCTTTATACTTTATTCATATATTTATTGGTCATTTGAATATTTCCTCTTTTTGAAAAGCTTTTGAAACCTCTCATCTAGCCTTTACTCTGTTGGGATATTTTTCCCCCAAAGAAATGCATGGTACCTCATACATTTTGCATTATAAGCCTTTTACTAGAAAGCTGCACTAAAAGCAAATTCTCCCACTTTAGATCCCACATAAAGACTTGGAGGTACAATAATAGCAGGATGATTTACTAGATTTAGCCTTACAGATTTACAGGATGGAATCTTGGGAAGCAGGGAGTAACACAATCAGATAAATAAAGTGCAGTGGTATTAGGTAAATAACATTGCCATGTGCAGATGCACAAAGGAAGAAGACAATAGCACTTGGGATGATCTAAGGCTATGCGCAACTGGGAAGGTGTCTGGGACACAAGTCAAAAACAGCACATACCTGCTTTCTGATCATGGCCCCATGTCCTTTGCTCCAGTTCTGGGTTTGACTGTTCAAACAGCTTATTTGTTTGGTAACATGGGAGTTTTCTGACAAGAATTTTCTAGGAAGTGTACTATGCAGCTCTCCTCTTATTTCATTTTCTGTAGATTTTCACCTGCCTTGATTCATTTTGCAGGCACAGGATACCCTGTTTTCTTTCTTTCTTTTTTTTTTTTTTTTTTTTTCTGTGCTTAGAGAGATACATGTCCTGAAATTCTGGCAAACACTGTATGCAAGAACAAGCTCACTGGGTAGGTGCTATCTCATAGGCTGCAGAAAGTAGATCAAATGATGTCTGTAGGTAGCAGTAGGTGTATATCATGTTCTGTGTGGGGCTTTTCTATTACTTTTTAAGGGCTACATCAAAGAGAGGAGAGACTTTTTTTATTGAGAGATTTATTATTGAACAACCACACAAGTTTTTAACAAAATAATATAAAATGTATATAGTTTCTGGATATTAGAACTACCCCCAGGAGTGCCCCCCCAATTACCCACTCTTTTCCCTCCCTTCCCCTTCCCACAATATCTCTAAAAAAGTATTATGTTATATAACATTACACCTTATCTGGATTTAACTCATGATAATAGACCAACTTTCTCACAGGCTAGGGTCTAGATCCAGCCTCTACAGATGAGTGGAGACATTTGACCCTTGGTTCTCTGGGTTAAGCTGATCCTACTCAGCATAATTTCTTCCATAGGCATCCATTTACCTTCAAAGGCTGCAGTATCATTGTTTCTAATTGTTGTGTAGAATTCTATGGCATAAATGTACCACAGTTTTTGGATCCATTCATCCAGTGAGGGACATCTGGGTTGTTTCCCTAGTCTAGCAATAGTAAATTTAGCTGCTGTGAACATAGATATTGCTGTATCACTATAATGAGTTGATTCTAAATCCCCTGGAAAAATACCCAGGAGTAGAATAGCAGGATCATATGGTGGACTCATCCCTAGTTTTTTGAGGATTCTCCACACTGCTTTCCAGAGGGACTCTACCAGTCTGCAACTCCACCAACAGTGTGTTAGCATGCCTATCTGAGGAGAGACTTTTATAACTATAAGATGAGCAATATTTCTTTCCTACAGCCTCTGGAAAGAGTGTGGCTCTGCTAACTCTGTGGCATTAGTTCATTGTTAACATACATAAAGGAAAACTGTGAAAAATAAATTTCTATAATTTTACATATTTATATTTGTGATGGTTTCTTCCAGCAGCAATAGATAATTTTCTTCTCCACCATTTAAATTAACCATGAGACCCAATGGTAATGTGGTAGATGTTAAAGCTGAGTAGAAGTTGTCAAAGCTCTACTAATATTTTGCAAAATGTCATGGAATGTTAATCTCATTGTCAAAAACTACAACACCTTGTTCAGATGACTGCTTCAATCTGAAGTATTAATAAGTCCTGATTCTTTCCTTAATCCATTTTTTAGAATGTAAATTTGGTGTCATACCCTGAAGAATCTTTCCCACTTTGCTCTAGACTACTTCTCGCAATTTATAGGTTAAAAACAATTTGTTCTAAAGCTAAATGTGAATTTTTATTGGCAGTAAGCAAACATAATTCAAATAAGGTAAGAAATGTTATTGACAAATTTCCTGATAATAACACTTGCTTAAATTTTGGAGATTGATGGATTTCATTCATGATTTTTTTTCTTCTACTAGACTAAGAACAGGAAATTTTGTTGTCTATTATTTTTATTACATTTTGTGATCAGTAAAATGTCTTTGTGGTTTTTCACTAACTTCCACAAATGAAAGAGAATGTTTGGCCTTTAAGTCTATGAGTTTGGGATATTCATTCAGCATAATTTTTTCCTTTTCCATCCATTTGTTTATGAAAGGAATGATGTTGTTCTTTCTAATAATTGAGTAGAACTCCATTGTATATATACACTACAATTTTTTAATCTATTCATCCAGTGAGGGGCATATGGGTTAGGTCCATAGTTAAGGTATTGTAAATTGAGCTACTACAAACATTCACATAGCTGTGTCTCTGTAGTATGCTGGTATAGCTCTTTTGAGAAAATATCAAGGAGAGGGTTACTTGGGTTGTAAGTTACTTCCTTCCATAGTATTTTAAGGAGTCTATACACTGCTTTCCAGAATGGCTGTATAATTTTGCAGTCCCACCAGCAGTGTGTTAATGTTCTTTTCTTTCCCAAATACCTTTAGCATTTGTTATTATTTATATTCTTCATTTTTGCCACTCTGGAGTGAGGTGGAATTTCAGTGAAGTTTTGATTTGTATTTCTGTGACTGCTAGTGGTATAGAACATTTTCTCATATGTTTATTAGCCTTATGGCCTTCCTCTGTTGAGAAGTTTCTATCAATTCCCTAGTCCACTTATTGATTGAATTATTTGTATTTGTGGTGTTCAGTTTTTGAAATCTTTGTATATTCTGGATATTAGTCCCCTGTCAGAGGCATAACATGCAATAATTTTCTCCCATTCTGTAGGTTCTCACTTGATACTGTTGACTGAATCTTTATCTGAAGAGAAGAGTTTCAATTTAATGACATCCCATTCCTTTATTCTTGGCTTTCATTCTTGACCCATAGGCATATTGGCTGTCATGGAGTGTTGATCTATTTTTCTCTTCTAGCAATTTTGTATTTGTTGGTTTGAATCCTAATTCTTTGATCCATTTTTATTTGAATATTGTGCAGGGTGAAAGATATGGATCCAGTTTTAGTTGTCTGCCTATGGCTGTCCAGTTTATCCAGCACCATTTTTTGAACAGGCTGTTTTTGCTTCACATTGTATTTTTGAACCCTTTGTAAAATATCAATGGTTAAAGACTTGTGGATTTATCTCAGTATCTTCTATTCTGTTTTATTGATCTTCACGTCTGTTTTGTTACCAATGCCATGCTCTTTTTGTTACTATAGCCTTATAATATAGTTTCAAGTCAGGTAATGTGATACCTCTTGCTTCATCTTTCTTGCTTATTAATGTTTTGATTATTGTGGGTTTTGTGTTATTCCAAATGAATTTGAGAATTGCTTTTTCTATACATATGAAGAATTGCATTAGTATTTTGATGGGAATTGCATTGAAACTGTACAAGGCATTCAGTAGAATGGGCATTTTAATTATATACATTGCGACTAAACAAGAACATGGACTATTTTTCCATTTTCTCAGGTGTTCTTCAATTTCTTTCTTTAACATTTTATATTTTTGATTGTTGAGTTCCTTTATGTCCTTTGTTAGATTAATACCCAAATATTTTATTCTTTTTGAAGTTATTGTGAATGGGATAGATTTCCATGTTTCTTCTCTGGCAGAATCAATGATGGAATATAGGAAAACTGGTGATTTTTAATGTTGGTCTTTTAGCCAGCCACTTTGCTAAATTCGTTTATAAGCTGCAGTAATCTTCTGATAGAGGTATTTGGACCTTCTTTGTTTAAAATCAAGTTATCAGCAAATAGAGATATTTTGACTTACTCTTTTCCTAATTGAATTCTTTGATTTCCTTCTCTTTTCTGAAAACACTGGCTAGGGTTTCAAGTACTATATTGAACAAAAGTGATGAAAGTGGACAACCTTGCTTTGTGCCTGAATTTAGTGGGACTAGTTCCAGTTTTTTACCATTAAGTGTAATGTTGGCCATGGGTTTGTCATAGATGGCTCTTACAAAATTAAAGTATCTTCCTTTGATCCCTATTTTCTCCAGTGTTTTGAGCATAATGGGTGTTGAAATGAGCATGAATGGGCTTTTTCTGCATCAATTGAGATGATCATATGGTTTTTGAGTTTAATTCTGTTTAAGTGGTGAATCACATTTATCGATTTGCATACTTTGAACTAGTCTTGTGCTCCTGGAATGAAACCCACTTGGTCATGATGTATTATTTTTTATATGTTTTGGATGCAATTTGATAGAGTTTTATAAATGATATTTTCATGTATGTTCATTAGGGAAATTCATCTATAATTTTTTTATTGATGTGTCTTTATTGGGTTTTGGTATCAAGGTTATAATTTCTGAATAAAAAGTATTTAGGAGGGTTCTGTTCATTTCAATTTCATGGAATATAACTTATTAAGGCAATTTGTTTATTCCATAAAGGTCTGGTAGAACTCTGCTGACAATCAATCACATCCTGCAACTTATTTTTTGGAAGAGCTTTAATTACTGATTCAATTTTGCTATCTAAAGTTGGTTTGTTTAGATTTTCAATGTCCTCCTGTGTTAATTTGTGAATGTTGTATGTGGCTAAGTATTTTTCCATGTCTTCCAAATTACTAAACTTGAAATAGTACACTTTTTCAAAATAAGATCTGATAATCCTCTGGATTTTAGTAAGTCAGTGGTGATGTCTCCATTTTCATCTTTGATTTTGTTGATTTGCTTTACTTCATTCTTTCATCTTGTGAAGTTAGCTAGCGGTCTGTTTTTTCTTTAATTTTCAAAGAAACAACTTTTTGATTTGTAGATTTTTTTTGTATTTTTTTCTCAGTTTCATTGTTTTTTGCTCTGATCTTTGTTATTTCCTGCCTTCTGTTGGATTTGGAATTGGTTTGATCCTCTTTCTAAGGATTTGTGTTGGAACATAAATTTATTTAGTCTCTCTTCTATTTTTTGATGAAGGCAATCAGTGGTATTAACATACCTCTTATGAATGCTTTCATACTGTCTCAGAGATTTTGATATGTGGTATCATCATCCTTCATATCCAAGAATTTCTTGATTTCTATTATTTCATCATCGATCCATTCTTCATTTAAGAGAGTATTATTCAATTCCAATATTTATGTACTTTCTATTCTTTTTCTTGCTGTTAATTCCTAAGATCATACCGTTGTGGTACAGTGGAATACATGGATTATGTCAATATTTTTGTATTTCCCAAAATGTCTTCTGTGGACTAGGATATAATCTATTTTGGAGAAGGATCTGTGCACTGCTGAGAAGAAAGTAAACTCAGCTGATTTGGTATGTAATATTCCGTAAATGTCTATTAAGTCAAATTGATTGATAGTGTTGTATAGATTAGAGATTTATCGATTTTTTACTTTGATGAACTGTTTAATG
Source organism: Aplodontia rufa (assembly GCA_004027875.1). Lineage (NCBI taxonomy): Eukaryota > Metazoa > Chordata > Mammalia > Rodentia > Aplodontiidae > Aplodontia > Aplodontia rufa. The sequence continues at coordinate 6,292 of PVKS010022687.1, forward strand.
TTCATAATGGTGTATTAAAATCCCCAAGCATTATTGTATTGAAGTTGGTAAGTTGTTTAATGTCCTTGAGTATTTTTCCCACATATTTGGGAGGGTTCTAATTGGGGGCATAAATGTTAACTATCATTATGTCTTCTTGATGTATTGTTCCTTTTGTTATGATGTAGTGTCCTTCTTTATCTCATCTGACTTATTTTTGGTCAGTGTTAACTTTGTTGGATATAAGGTTCAAAACACCAACTTGGTTTCTTGGGCCATAAGCCTGGTATGTTTTGTTTTTGTTTTTGCAAACTTTTCACTTTCAGTCTGTGTCTATTTTTGCCTGTGAGGTGTGTCTCCTGCAAGCAGCAAATAGTTGGATTTTGTTTTTTGATCTAATGACCTAATTTGTGTCTTTTCATTGGGGAATCGAGTCCATTCCCATTCAGTGTTAGAGTAAATATGTGATTCTGGGTCCCTGGCAATATGACATTTGCTGTGTTTTGTGCCATCTTGGATATCTTCAATGAGTTATATTTTATTATCTTTTCTTTGATTATGGGCTTTGGGAGATGATAGCTTGTTCCTCTGATTGAAGTTTTCTTTCAGCATTCTCTGTAGAGTTGATTTTGTGTTCATGTATGTTGTAAATTTTTTCTTATCGTGGAAGTATTTTTCCCAATCACACTTAAATGTGAGTTATGTAGGGTATAGTATCTGTGACTGAAAATTATTTTCTTCCAATGTTTGAAAAATATCATTCCATGCTATTCTGGTCTTTATTGTCTTATCTGAAAAATCTACAATAATCCTTATTGGTTTGCCTCTGTATGTGATTTGATGATTTTCTGTTGCTGCTTTTAAAATTCTTTCCATGATTTATGTGTTATTCATTTTCTGTATGATGTGTCTTGGTGAGTTTCTCATTTGATTAGATCTATTTTGTGTCCTATAGGCTTCTTTAATTTGAATTTGTGAATCAATTCTGATATGGAGGACATTTTCTTTGCCTGTATCGAGAGGACTTTATATGTCATTCGTTTGTTGGTCTATGTTCTCACCTATTCCCATGACTCTCATGTAATTTTCCTCATACTTCTTCAAAATTCTGATCCTGATCTCTAATGTTTTTTCTTGTCAATCATTTTGCATTCAACAATGCACAGTCTCTATTCATTCTCTGATGTTTGTTCTTTGAGAGCTGAGGTTCTATTTTCTATGAGTTTACTCTGATGTTAATATCTTCCACTGAGATTTTAATATGGTTGACTATATTTTCCTACTCTAAGAGCTTGCTTTGTGTCTTTTTAGAATGTCTAGCTCTTTATCAAAGTGGTCTTCAGTTCCTGCAATTGCTCTCTTATTTCCTTCTTTATGTCTTCTTTTAATTCATTGATTGTAATAATAATCAAATTATTGTGACTTTTTTTTTTTAGGTTTTCATCCAGGACCATATCTTGGTCTCCTTGGCTGAGGAGTTGTGGATTTGAAGGGGAGAAATGCTTCTCTTTTTCTTCATTTTCAGGGCTGTGGAGTGGGCCTCTATGTCCTCTTTGATTTTTTAAATTTGGATATGTTGATCAGTTGTGAGGTTTTTGTCTTTTCAGTAACTGGGGCTGGGTGAAGTTTGAGAAGTTGAGATTAATAGCAGTCTTCCCTACCTATCTTTAATTATTGGCCTTTGTGATTCCTAATACCTCTTATGATAAAGGTGTGAGACAATATGAGCAACCAATGGGTACAATAAACAACATTAACCTAATTACATTTTTCCTTCTGAAACTATTACCATCTTAATTGCCACCAATGAGTGGAATGGTAGGATTACTAACTATCTTTGTTTACAACACTAGTAACTATCAGACTAACTGGATTATAGGTAACCAAGCATTATCAAATTTGGCAATCATATTGGATTTTCATTCTGGCCCTCCATAAGGATGAATAAATAATATGTTCATTTACTCTAAGAATATTCCAAATTACTAAAAGTAAAAAATAAAATCCAAAAAAATAAAAAAATAAAATATTTTGAAAAGAAAGGGAAAAAATGATGAGAGAAAGACAGACAGAGAGTGTGGGGGAATGATGTTGGGGCAGAATTGACTGTTAGAAGAATAGAGTAGAGAAGACATGGGTAACAGAAAAGTGAACTACTAGTGGGCTTTGCAACCCTGACCCCAAGTGGTGTTGTGAATATTAATATTTACAGTAAAGCAAGTGTTTAAGGGAAAAGTAAGAAATAAGTAAGTAGAAAGAAGAAACAGATCCATAGCCACACTTACTACACACATTAAAAGATCCAGAAAATCACACTAAGAAGACTTCTAGAGCCCTTAAATGAGCTTAGCATGGCAGCAGTTACAAAACCAACAATGACAAATCAATTATTTATTCCAATGATGATCTTGCTGAGAAAGAAATTAGGAAAATAACTGCATTCACATTAGTTTCAAGAAATACATGGGAATCAATCTAACAAAAGAAGAGAAGGACCTCTATAATTAAAGGCATAGAACATTTAAAAAATTGAAGAAAATTCAGAAGATGAAAAGACCTTCCATGTTCTTGGATAAGCAAAATTAATATCAAAACTGCCATATTTCCTAATTCCAACAGCATTATTCACAGAATTAGAAAAACCAGTCATGAAATTCATTTGAAAAAATCAGAAATCCAGCATAGCCAAAGCAATCCTTAGTGAGTAAAGCAAAGCTGGAGGCATCACAATACCAGACTTCAGATTATACTAGAGAGCTATAGTAAAACAAAACAAAACAAAACAAAACAGTATTGTACTTATATCAAAAATGATATGAAGACCAATGGAATGGAATAGAAGGAACTGAGACAAGCCAACATAAATACAATTTCCTCATAGTCAACAAAGGAGCCAAAAAAAAGTTTGTTTGTTTTGAGAAAAGACTGTCTCTTTAACAAATGGTGCTGGGGAAAACTGGAAATCCATATATACTAAGCTGGGTCTCAATCTATACCTCTCACCCAGTAGAAAACTCAACTTAAAGTGGATGAAAGACCTAGGAATTAGACAAGAAATCTTGCAGCTACTAGAAGACAATGCAGGCCCAACATTCCAACACGAGCTCAGGAATTGACTTCCTCAATAAAATCTCTGAGGTGCAAGAAAAAAAGAAAAAAATCAGTAAATGGGATGGCACAGAATACAATTTACAGCATGAAGATAAAATCTATACAATGGACTGAGGGAAACTGTGTTCTGCACCTCAGACAGGGCATTAATATCCAGGATATGTAAAGAACATTAAAATTAACCTGAAAAAAGTGAAATAATCCAGGTACTGGAGCAGTAACCCAGCAGTTATAGCACTTACACCAAGTCTAGTGTGAGGCATGCCAGCTTCAGTGGAGCTTTAGCCAGCTCTACAAATGCACAGAGTCCATACCACTGAAGGACACATCCAGCCATCGAATTCAATCTAGCTGTTGAAATCATTTAATGCCAGCTCCTGAGAGTCACCCAGTACCCCATGGTATCTTTTCATTTTTATTAATTTCTGATTTTTTCTGCTGTGTATCTTAAATACAATGGTCAAAAGGTTAGAATGTAGTATATTTATTTATTTATTTATTTATTTTTAAGTTTTGCAGTTTATGGGCATTGAGTGTATTCACAGTGCCTTGGAGCCATCACCACCACTGTTTGGGGACCATCTAATCACTACAAACTGATGACCTGCTCCCATTAGACAGTCCCATGTAATTCTACAAATACTACCCTAAAATATTAATCTGCTCCCTGCCTCTTGATTTCCCTCCTTGACCTGCAGACCCCTCATGAGCATATATGTCAATCCCATTTTCTTTCCTTCAGTACTGAAGTCCCTTGACAATAGGAAGAGGGTCAGGTGTATGAAGAACTTAATCCCCATGCTTAATCTAGGGTAATTGGACATTAACAAAGGCATGTGATCAGTTGTCCCTAGCATACACCACCAAGAGGGCCATGTTCTTCAGGGTCTGGATGACTGTTGTCTAACCAAGTGACCCTGAATCATATGAGGCTATCCAGGTTACTTCTGTCCACCTTCCTTAGTAGGGCATATTAGGCTCCATTTTCACCTGAACCTCTTCTGCATCTAAAATTAATGCAGTATTTGCCCTATAGATTTTATTATTATCGTAATGTCTGAATATATTGTTTTCATCTAGTATAACAAGAGCTGTGTGACTTTAGTACCAAGATAATATCCATGGGTATTATCTAAAACTAACAGTTTCTCTGTGACTTTTTTATTCATTTAGTTTTGAATCTGTTGTCTTACAATACAAATCATATTTGCCCAAAAAAACAATATACCAGTATAATAATGTCACCTTATCTATTGTAATAATCATATATTTTAATATTTTCACATGACAACCCCATGAAGTTCTATAATAACTGCTCTCTATCCTTTAGTGCAAAAATGACATGAACTCAATAGCATCAAAGGCTAACAGAAGAGCTGTTCTATTGGGCTTGAATGCTAAGATAAAAATATGTTTTTTACTATCTAAATGGAATATAATTGCTCATATGTGAACTTTAAAACTTATATGCAGTCCATGCTGTAGCATCTAAAATGAATAAAATCACAGCCCTGCTGGTGTTTCAAATGATGTAATGTTGCTACTCTGTCATTCTAAATAACAGTTTCCATTTTGTCTTTAAAATTAATAGAATAGCAATAATGCAAACCTTAAAACTAATATAATACCATAAATGTGTTATGTTTTTCATTATTAATATAATATACACATTATAGCATCTAAGAGAAATGTAATGGCTACACATTGGACTTTAGTACATATTTAATATTCATACTATAATTCAAAGATGATAAAATAACTTCCTGTCATTTTAATACTGTTATGATGTCTATAGTATAGCCTTTGAAATTATTATAATATCTTTTATGTGCCCTTGAAAGTTAATATAATACCATGGTCTGGCATTCAAAACTAATAAAATGGGAACCTTGCGCTAATTATTGTCAAATGATATTCACACTGTAGCATTTCAAGATAGTAGAATTATGACCTTATGGCCTATAGTAATAATGTTTTCTTAATATTGTAGCATCAAAAACTAATGCAATATTTGACCTGTGGTCTTTATTTATATTATGATATCCACATCATAACATCTAATGCTACAAGAATAGCTTCCCTGTGGCCTTTAATGTCAATATATTTATAATCTCCACATATACCATCAAAATAGAATATCCTTCATCACCTGCAGTCTGGCTGCTCTCTCTCCAAATTCACAAATTCCTCACTACCTTCCTATCATATTCCCATCGCTCTCTAGACTTTTTCCTTCATCTGCAGAGGAATTGAAAAACTGAAGTGAATGCCAAACTTGAAAACGAGTGTTTGCTTTCAAACCAAACAGTCTAAGGAGTCTCACAGAAGCCAACTGCAAATCTGTTTGCTCTTATAGGTGGTAATTATTAACATAACAGCTATAGTTGGCCAAAAGAAAAACTGAATCACTCCTGCCTTTTTTATGCATGGGCTGTACATACTGATTATTACCCCTTACCTTCTGAAGTTTTGGAAACTATAAAGGTCCATACTAATTTACAGGTTGGGTTGCCATCAATTGAACTGTATTATCTAAAGGGAATATAATTGCTCCCAGGTGTCTTAAAATACTTATATGCAATCGATGCTATAGCATCTAAAATGAAAAAAATTATAGCCCTGTTGGCATTTTATTTTATTTTATTTTATTTATTTTTTTTTTTTAAAGAAAGAGGGGACAGTGAGAGAGAAAGAGACAGAGAGGCTCAATGTTTATTTAGTTTTTCACATGGCTTTCGTTGCTCTGAGACTTCGCTGTGTACGTGGTGCTGGGGTTTGAACTCGCGTACTCACACATGCCAGGCAAGTGCTATAACCACTGAGCCACCGCTCCAGCCCCCCTGTTGGCATTTTAAATGAATGTATAGTTCCTAATCTGTCCTTTTAAAGAATAGTTGACATGTTGTCTTTGATATTAATATAATACCAGTGGTACCACCCTTAAAACTATTACCATGAATGTCCTATGTTCTTTCATATTAATGTAATATCCACATTATAACATTTCAGGGAAATATAATGACTACACTTTGGACTCATTGTTCATTCAATATTCATACTGCAGCATGCAAATATAATAAAATAACTGCCCTGTCATTGAAATACTGTTATGAATCCTTTGTATATCCTAAGTAATCAACATAATAGCTTCCCTGTGCCCTTAGCATCCAAAATTAATAAAATAGCAGTCTCATAGCTTTGTACACTGAAATGACAAGTACACTGTAGCCTTTCAAGCTAGAAGATCAACAGATTTAAGGCCTGTAAAAATAGTGTTATTAATGTTGTAGCATCACCTTCTAATGTAATATATAACATATCACTTTTAGTTCTAATATTATACACATATTATAATATCCAATGCCAAAATAGTAGCTACACAGTGGCCTTTATTATCAATTTAAACTCCATATATACCATCAAAACTGATTTAATAACTTACCTCTCATGGTGATGCTAATATTATAACCTAATCTTAACAACAAACATTAAAATGACAACTGCCCTGTGACACTTAATAGCAGTAAGTGATTTATAGTATAACATCAGAAACTGTGGCTGTACAGTACTTGCAATGTTCCTTTAATACCAAATTGACATCCTCATTATTGTATATAAAATTGATAAATTAAATGGTCTTGGTCTTTATGTTTCTATGATATCCAAAATATAGCATATAAAGTGGATATAGTATCAGTCCTTTGGCCTTTACACTATTACAATAACCATAGTACAGCATGTTTAATTACTGCACTGTGGTGTTTAATGTTATTCTTTTATCCATACAGTGCAATCTGAAACTAATGGCCTAACTGTGCCCTTTGCTATTTGTATAATATCCATATTATAGCATATAAAACTAATATAACTGCCCTGTTACCTTCTTATTATAATAGTATCCATACTATAGAATCTAATGCAAATATGATAGCTGTCCTGTGTCATCTTAAGACTTATATTATCCCTATCTGTGCTATCTAAATCTAATATAAAAACTATTTTGTAACTTTTAATACTCATGTGATATACATTCTATGGCATCTAAATCTCTTATCATAACTGAATTTTGGCCTTCTGTACTAATATTATATGTATACTATTGCATCTAAAGTTACTGCAAGAGCTGTTATATGTGTTTATTCATAATATATACATGTTTTTCCTCAATATAATATAGAAGCTATGCTGTGGTCTTTCATATTAATAAAATGTTTTTACCATGGCTTCTACAACTAACAAATAGCCAGCTTGTGTTAACATTAATGTGGTAATCATACTGTAGATTGTAAAACTAATATGTTAACTGCTCTCAGGTCTGATTCATGTAGTGAGGTCTGTGTGTAGTGTGTAGTGAGGGCATTCTGAAGTATGTAGTGACATCTGTGAGCTGTATTGTGGGGGCCTTCTGAGCAGGGTATGCAGGGATCCTGGAGATGAACAGGAAGAAATTCCTGATTTGGGTATTAAAGTCTGTATGAGGTGTGAGGAGAGGGCTGTCTGAAGTGAGTAGTTAGGTCTCTTTGAAATGTGTGGTGAGGGCAGCCTACTCAGTGATGGTGGCTCTGTGAGGTAACCAGTGATATCACTGTGAGGTGGGTAGGGTGGGGACTATGAGAGTTCTGAGGAACACAGTGTGGACTCTCTGGGGTATGTGGTGAGTAGTCTCTGAAGAGGGAAGGATGAGTTAGGATTCCTTAAAGTATATGATGAGGGTCTGGTCAGGGCCTAGATTTTAAAGGAATGATTAGTATTAGGGTTAGGGTTAGGCTCAGGGTTAATGACTCAGGGACTGAAAGGGCCAGATTCAGGGCCAATTTAGAGTCTTTGGTAGGGTCTGGTTTTAAGTAATAGCCTGGGTCATGAAGAGGATTTGGGTCTGGATAGTGTTAGTGTTAAGAACAGGGTTCACATCAAGGTTAATTTCAGTGTTAATGATTACAGTCAGGGTCCATCAAGGTCAGATTCATGGACAGGGATAGAGTTTAGGGTTTGGGCCTGAGTTGAGGTCAATTCTAGGGCCTGGGACATCTTTAGGATCAGGTAGGGTTTGGGTCAAGGTTATTGTCAAGGTCAGTGTCAGGCAGGATTAAGAGTTTAGGGATAAGGTTAGTATTAGGATTCAGGATAGGGTCAGTATCATGGACAGGGCTTAGAGTTTAGGCTAAGGGTTGAGGTTAGGGTCAGGGTCTGACAGGGTCAGATTCAGAGACAGGGAGTATTCCAGATTCAGGGTCTGTGTGTAGTTCATGCCAGTATCAGTGAAAGGATTAAGGTCTGTATAGGGTTAGATCATGTGAGGATCAGTGTCAGAGTCTGAGTCAGGCTTCAGTGTTAAGTGATAAGGGATAGTGTTAGGGCTATGTTTAGTGGTCAGGGTTCAAGTGATTATTAGAATCGTGTTAAGGGTCTGTATCAGGTCTAAGGATTAGGGTCAGACACAGACACAAAGTCATATTTAGGAACAAGGTTTAGTATCTATGGTCAGGATCAACGTCAGAGTTTAAGTAAAGGGTCAGTAGGGGGTCCATGTTATATTTAAATGTTTTTAGGGTCAGGGACAGGGGTTAGACATTAGAGTTTTGGATATGTTGGGGTCAGGATAAGAGTCAGGTCAGTGGCTAGATAAAGGGTAGGCATAGTGTTAGGGTCAGGATTAGGTTCAAGGTTAATGGTTAGGGTCAGGGTCTGAAAGGGTCAGATATAGGGGAATGGTTTAGAGTCTAGAGTCAGAATCTGGTTTTTGGTCATGGCAGGGTCAGGAAGAGAATTTGGGATAGGATAGGATTAGATAGTGTGAGAATCAGATTCCAGGTCTGGGTTTGGTTCATTGTCAGAGACAGAGTTAGGGTTTAGGGCTAAGGAATAGGAATAGTGTTCAGGATAAGGTTAGGTGTCTGGGTCAGGGACCAGTCATGGATAGAGTCAGGTTTAGGGTCTGTGTCAGACTTAGGGTCAGGGACAAGGTCATATTTAGGGACAGGTTTAGTGTCTAGGGTCATGGTCAACATCAGTTTTTAGGTACAGTGTTAAAAGGGGTCAGGGTTAGGTTTAGATTCATTTAGGATCCTTGTCCGGGTTAGCATCAGGGTTTAGACATTAGGGCTGTGGATTGTGTTAAGGTCAGGGTAAGTGTTAGATCAGTGCCTAGATTTAAGGGTAGGCTTAGTGCTAAGGTCAGGGTTAGGCTCAGGGTTAGTGTTTAAGGTCAGGGTCTGAAAGGGTCACATTGAGGGCCAGGGTTTAGAGTCTAGGATCAGAATCTGGTTTTTGGTCATGGCAGGGTCAGGAAAAGGATTTGGGTCCTGATAGTGTAAGATATTGTTAAGATCAGAGTCCACATCAGGGTTAAGTTCATTTTTTATTGTTAGGGTAAAGTTCCATCAAGGTCACATTCACAGACATGGATGGATTCTAGGGTCACAGTCTGGGTTGAGAATCAATTCTGGGGCCTGAGACATCTCCTGAGTCAGGTAGGGTTTCATAGGCTTAGGGTCAGTGTTAGTGTTGGTATCGTTGTCAGGGTCAGGGTCAAGGTCAGGGTTTAGAGTTTAGGGATAAATATCATGTTAAGGTTCAGTATAGAGGTCAGGATCAAGGACAGGGCCTATAGTTAAGGCAAAGGTTTAAGGTTAGGTTCAGGGTCTGACAGGGTAGATTCAGAGACAGGGATAGATTCTAGGGTCAGATTCTGGGTTTCTGTCATGGCCAGGGTCAGGGAGAGGGTTAAGGTCAGGATAGGATTAGATGGTGTGAGGATCAGGATCCAGATCAGGGTTAGTATCAGTGTCAAAGTCAGAGTCATAGTTTATTGTAAAGGTATAGGGATAGTATTTGGGTTAGAGTTAAGTTTCAGTATCATTTTTGGGGTCATGGTTAGGGTCAGATTCAGGGTCTGTGTCAGGACTAAAGCTTACAGTAGGAACAGGGGCAAGATCATATTTAGGAACAAAGTTTTTGTCTATGGTCATGGTGAAAGTCAGGTTTTATGGACTGTGTAAGAAAGGGTCTGCATTATTTTTAGATAAAATTACGGTCTGTGTCAGCATTAGGGTCAAGAGCTTAGGAATTGGGTTAATGTTAGGGTCAGGGTAAGGTTCCAGGTTAAACACTAGATTTTATTTTATTTTATTTTTTTATTTTTATTTTTTTTTTTAAGTTGGAAAGAGTCATAGTTTAATAACCGAGGCTTTGTTTAATTTGAGCTATGTAGAAGTGATAAGTAAGAAAAAAATTTATTTACTTAGACTTACAATGTATTGGTGCTCTCATAAATTTATACTCTACTTAAATTTAGTGCATTTTTTAATCGACTTTTTATTTTGTGATTCTAAAATCAGGAGAACACTTCATTCAATAAAATAAGTTATCTGATGAGTTGAGCAGATGCATAGTAAAATATCTCTAATATCTTTATAGACAAAGAAGGACTGCTGAAAGCAGAACAAAGAGCCAGATGGGTCATTCCAAAGTTACTTGTAAAATGGAGACAGAACAATAAACACTAGATTTTAAATGGAGGATTAGTGTTAGGTTCAGCATTAGGTGCATGCTTAATGGTTTGGTTAGGATCAAAATCTGAAAGTTTCAGATTCAGGGACAAAGTTTAGAATTTAGGATCAACCTCTTAATTTAGATGTTATGTGCAGGGTCAGGGAGAGGATTTGGTTCAAGTTATGGGTAGATAGGTTAGGATCAGTGTCCAGGTCAGTGTTAAGTTCAGTGTCATGGTCGGAGTCAGAGTTTAGAATTTAGGGATAGGGTGAGTGTTAAGGTTTGGCATTGGGGGTGAGGATCAGGGACAGAGCCTATAGTTTAGTTATAGGTGTAATTTTCAGGGTGTAAGACAGGATTAGGTACAGTGTCAGAGTCTTAGGTCTAAGGTTTATTGTCCAGGATAGGGCTAGGGTCATTCTCTGGATAAATTTCCGTGTCAGGGTCAGTTTCCAGAGCACAGTTTAAGGTCAGTGCTTTAAAGGGTCAGAGTTAGGGTCGAACATGTATATGGTTCTGTCAGGTAAGGGTCTGGGTTAATAATTCAGGTGAAAATTTAGTGTGAGAGTTAGGGTTCAAGGTCAGGGTCAATGTCAGAGCCAAATATAGGAGTAGAGTTATTGTGCAGTGTAGTCTTTGGGGTTAGAGACTGGGTCAGGGCTTATAGTTGCTGTGGAGAGATATAGTTAGGTTCTAGGTAAGGGTAAGTTTTAGATTGAGGTTCTAGATCAGGGTCATGGTCAGGGATGAGGTAGAGTATTTTAATGAAAAATATTGCTGGGTGAGGCTCAGGGTCAGGTTTTGGTGCTGTGTGAGTGTCAGGTTCAGTTTAGGGAATGGACATGGGCAGGATTAATGTTAGATTTTGATGAACAGTTGGGGTTAGGTTTAGGGGTATGTTTGGTTTAGGGTTATAGCTAGGTTTAGGTTTAGGGCTTAGTGATTAGGATTATGTGTAGGGTTAGGGATAGGATTAGGTTCAGGGTCCCAGTCAAGTTGAGGTGAGGGTCAATGTCAATGTCAGAATCAGAGTTTTGGGTTTATGTGTTTGGTTACAGTTTGTGTTAGCATTGCTGGTTTTATTGTCATGGCATACAGTTAGGAATAGTTTTAATGATAGTGTCAGGGTGTAGAGTCAGAATTCAGGTCAGTGCCTAGAGTTTAATGGTAGGATTAGGGTTAGGGTCATATTCAAGATCAGAATAGGTTTGGAGTCAATGTACATGTCTGGGTTATGGGTTAGGGTCAGTTTCTGGGGAAGGGTAAGATGTATGGACACAGTTTTGTGTCTCAGGTCATTGTTGGGTTCTGGTTTTATGGTTAGGGTGAGGATCAGGGTCTGCTTATGGTCAGTGTCAGAGGCCTGTTCTGGGTTAAGAGTTTAGATGTAGGGTTAGTGTTAGGGTTAGTGTAATGTATTTTGTGCTGCATTAGTTATCTTTCAGTAGAGTCAACTTTTATTAAGTTTCCTCTGTTTCTAGGTTTTGGGATTTGTTTGCTTGTTCCTCCATTTGGAGTTTGTCTTTGTGTATTCTTTATAGCATTGGATGAATATTGCAAATTTGTTATTGTCATGGAATGTGTTTATTTCCCCTTTGAATTTGAAGCTGAGTTTTGCAGAATATATTCATCTTGGCTGAAGTTGGTATTGACTTGAATTATCTCATTCCAGGTTCTAGGATTTAGGTTCTGAGCTGAGGAATCAGAGGTGATGCTTATTGGTTTGCCTCTGAATGTGACTTGATGTTTCTTTCTTGTAGTAAATAATCTATTCTCAATTCCTGTTATACATTCTGATTGTCATGTGTCTTGATGAATTTCTCAATTGATTAGATCTATTGGGTGTCCAATATACTTCCTGGACAAGGATATCCGAGTGGTTTCTGATATGGGAGAAATTTTCTTTATTTCATTTAGAATGTTCTTTCATTTAGAATGCAATATTTGAGTTTCAATGTTTTCTTCTATATCAATGACTCTTGGATTATTTCTTCTGATTTCATCCCATACTTCTTGAAATTTCTGATCAAGTTCTGTAATTCTTTTTCTTCCTGTCATCAGTATGTTCAAGCTTACTGAGCCCATTCTCATTATTAGAAGTTCTTTCTTCAATGGAAAAGTTCTATTTTTAAAGAAATTAATCCTTTATTAAATTTTTCCATTGAGCCTTTGATTTGGTTGAGTTAGGATTTCAAGTATAAAACACCTCTTTTCAGTATATCTGTTTCTTTGTTAAAGAATTTTTGGATCTGTTATGTTTGTTCTTGTTTCCCTCTTTAAATCTTCTTTTAGGTCCTTGATTCTTTAATAATCAATTCATCACTAGATTTTCTAGGTTTATATCCTGCTACCTAATTGTAGACTCCAAGTTTAGGGTGTTGTGGGGTTAAAGCAAAATTTTCCAGTCTTATTCCTCATTTTGGGAGAATGTCTTGTTGGACTTTGTATTGAAGTAAATTAGTAAATTCTTTTTCATCTACTTTTGTGTGAGAGCCTTTTTATGATTGCATTGATTGTTCTGCTGTTTTCATTGAATATGAAATATGGGTTGAGTGTGGGAAGGAGGTCTTGAGACCCCTCTCTGATTATTCCCTTGTTGGATATGGTTAATGGGATAGGGTTTTTTTCTCCCCTCCTTTAAATGGACTGGGGTTCTGTCAGAATAGTTGAGTTCAATAGTAAGTTCCCTCTAAGATGTGAACTAATTTTTCTCTATGCAATATCCAATGCCTCCCCAAACAAAGAAACACAATCATAACAAACATCAATTGAATACAAAACACCATATTACACTAATTATTTTGTTTCTTGTATAACTATTTCAATGATAATTACTGTCTGTGAGAGGAATTGTAAGTTAAGTGATTACCTACTGCAAAGAAATATATCTAAAATTAAAAGAGAAAAAGGGGAAAATTTGAAAAGAAGAAAAAGATGAAATACATATTTAAAGAAAAAGAAAAAGGAAAAAGAAAATTCTTAGAGAAAATTGAAGAGAAAAAAGAAGAAAAAGAAAGAAATTTGAAGGGATTTTTAAAAGGAAGAAAAAGATGCAATATATAATGCATAAACAAAAAAATTCAAATTGTGATTCCTGAGGTTATCTCATTACAGATTGTGGAAGATGATAAGAGTCCAATTGAGGGATTTTCTTTCTTTTTTTAAGGGAGAGAGGTACTGTTGGACAGAGAAAGAGAAAATCAAAATTTATTTAGTATTGCATGTGATTTTTTGTTACTCTGACACTTCATACTGTAAGTCATGCTGGGGTTCAAACCTGAGTCCTTTTGCATGCCAGGCAAGCACGGTAACAGATGAGCCACTGTTCCAACCCACAAGTTGAGGTTTATTAGTCGAAATTGAAAACTAGAAGCATTGTGATTCACAAGGTACAGGCTTTACAGGATTCTAAGTGTGGAGAGTGGGTTGCCAGGACAGGGTCTAGAGCTCAGTCACCTGGGATTTTCTTGGATGCAATTGCTACAAAGAATTCAGGTTAATTCATGCACAAAGGGATGATCCCTTGCTGGGCTCCACTAGGGGAATTTTAACTCTAGAGGGCTTCCAGGTTCCAGGTGCAGGAGGGTGAGTGCAGAGCAGCATTCTCTCTCCTGCATGTATATTTAATTCAATCAGACCTGCTGGACTCAGATCCTTTGCCCTCTCACATGCTCTCTATCTACCTTAGGAAGTCATTTAGGCCCTCTCATTTAGGAAGCATGAACCAGACTAAACTAGATTACCCTGTGATCATGTAGCCTGAATCTCTCTGGCTGATTGATGTATGAACTATACCCAGAACTTTGCTTCTGGGTTCAGCCTCTGAATGTGACCAAGGTCCTGGCATGATTGTGGAGAAATCTGCTTTTGAATTTGGTCAAAGGGACTCCAAAATGAGGGGAAGGGAAAGAAAGCAAAGTGGATTCTTGTTCTGTTCCTGTGTGGCAGAGAACCCTAGGTTATGCAGCCTCAGGTCCCAATAGTCTCCCACTCAGTTTGTAATGCCCTTGGGATTTTGGCATCTCTAGGGGCTAATGAAAGCACTCCTGGTTCCCTCTTGTCTACCCACCCTTTCAAAATGTTGGCCTTACTTTCTCCTCCTGAAAGATAAGAGACACTGTGATACCCTCAGGCTTTGTGGGCAATTCTGGATATGCCCAGTCTGGTCCTGGACTTCTGTCTGAATTCAGGATTCATTGAGGCAAAATTCTGTATTCCCAATAAATCAGAATTCTTTGTACAACCCCCACCATGCAGAACCAACACTTGAAGTGCCAGTGCCATCACTGCTGCTGCCTCTGTTACTGCTATAGTAAACTGTTCTTTACCTCAGAGAGCAGGTGAGATCAGCAAAGATCTTTTTACATTGCAATTTTTATAGATTTCCAAGTCTCCAAGTATCTGCAGTAATATTCTGGTGAATTCCAGCATCAGTGTGTTCACTCCTTCTTCTCAATGCTATAGGCTGGTGGGATTTTAGTCCCAATTCAGAGAGTCAGAAGAGATGCAACTGGTCCACAATCCAATATGATCCCAAGTCTTGGCATCCATTTCTTTTCAGAGCTTGGTATAGGTTATTGTAATCCCTCCTCACTTTTATTGTCTGGGTTGAGAAGTTACTTGAAATTTGAACTCATTTTCTTCTAAATGTGATATATGTTTTTTCTCTTTCAGGTTTTCAAAACGTCCTTGTCCTGTGTGTTGAGTATTTTCATACTGTATTTTGGAGTGGATCTGTTGTGATTTGTATATTTGGAATTTTATAAGCCTCTTGAATTTGTGTTTCCAGTTCATTCTTTTGTTTATTTTCAAGGTTATATACTTTGTCTTTAAGGTCTGAAAACCTTTATTCCTAATGGCCTAAATATTTGGGATACTTTCCATTGAATTTTTTATTTAATTTGTGCCTTCATTTAAAGGACTACCATTTGATTGTTTTTCAGGATTTCTCTCTCTTTTTGAAGTGGTCTTTCAATTTCTTTTCCTCTCTATATTCCTTTCTTACCTCATCTTTTAGTTCATAGAATAATTTAAGTATGAGTTTTATTATTTTCTTCTCTAATATTTCTTCAACTGTGCTGTCATTAATGACTGTAGTTGAAGCATTATGGGTAATTTGGGATACTTTGTTGCCTTGTTTCATGGTATTTGCATGTAAACCCATGTTTCACTATTGTTTTGATTTCTTTTTAATTCAGGGCTTATGTTGTGAGCTTCTTTTTCATACGGACCTCAGGTTGGGAGGATTTCTATCCACTGGCATTTTTTTTCTTTCTTTTTCAGGGCTGAGGACTAAACTCAGGGCCTTTCTCATGCTAGGCAAGCACTCTGCCACTGATCTAAATCCCCAACCCCCTAAACTGTCATTTTAATTCAATGTGTGATATTTGTTGATCCCATTATCAGCCCCTCTTTAAGAGAATATTGAAACCTATTTACTACTTTCTCTTCTGAGCCAAGTCTCATTCTATTCAATCTTGGGAGAATGAAAGTTTGTTGCAATTGTTCTCTTTAGTTCCTCAAATACAGTTAGATATATACAATAAAATTCTGAAGCAGATTTCAAGTTTAGTCATTTCATAAATTATTATTACCTGAAGTGTGTACTAGAAAAAGGAAGGGGAGACAATTAGTCACAAGTGTGGTAAGCAAAGTGTGATGGTGGGGAGAAAAAGGAGAGAGGAGGGGGAGGGAATGAAAGAGAAAAGAGCCAAGATTAGTGATTTTGCATCAAGGTAAAAGGGAAGTAAAGGAAAGAGAGAAAAAGAAAGAGATTGGGGGGATTGAGAGATGGAGATGGAGAAGCTGATATAGTTTGGTTTACAGCAAGTCAAAAAGGAGCATTAGCTGGATGATTTATGCATATTAAGGCTGGTTTACACCATTGTCCTCTGGGAAATCTCCTTCTATTCTAGATCTGCTCTTCTTTTGTGTGGACACTGATTGCAGTCCCAGAATTCCTATCTGTGCCTCTATTTAGTTCCCCAGGCCATTTATTGATTGGATTATTTGTGGTTTTGGTGTTCAGTTTTTTGAGTCCTTTGTATATTCTGGATGGTAGCCCTCAGTTTGAGGTGCAACAAGCAAAGGTTTTCCCGCATTCTGTGGGTTTTCTCTTGACCTTTTTTTTTAAAGAGAGAGGGACAGTGAGAGAGAGAGACAGAAAGGGAGAAACAACTTTATTTAGTTTCTCACATGGCCTTAGTTGCTCTTACACTTAGTTGTGTATGTGGTGCAGGGGTTTGAACCTGGGTCCTCGTGCTTGCCAGGCAAACACCGAAACCCCTGAGCCACCACTCCAGCCCTCTCTTGACACTCTTGACTAATTCTTTAGCTGCACAGAAGCTTTTCATTTTAATGACATCCCACTCAATTCTTGGCATTAATTGTTGCACTTTGGGTGTCTGATATCTGACAAAGAGGCAAGAACATACTATGGAAGAAAGACAGTCTGTTCAACAAATGGTGCTGAATGAACTTGACAGCCCTCTGTAGAAAACTGAAATTAGATATTTATCTCTCAACTTGAAAAAAACCAAATCTAAATGGATCAAAAAGTTAGATATTAAACCAGCAGCTATATGATTGCTAAAAGAAAAAATAGGATCAACACTCCATGATATCCCTGTAGGCACCACCTTCCTTAGCAAGATTCCATAGAAGAAGAGTTCTTCTGACTGGTGGGTTTGGGTTAGAGTCCCAGGGTCCTATTCAGGAGAATGTGTCCTTATCAGCCACAGCTGGGACAAGTCCTCTAAGTGGAACAGAGCTGTAACAAGCAGGCTCCATGCAGGCAGAGAAATCTGCCTTGGTGAGAAGGGAGGTCTGGACAAAAGAGGCTTCTTCAAGGTCATGCAACTCTCCCCTGATACAGGAGAGTTGTTTACTTCCTGACCTGAGTTTTCACTGCTAAGAATTCCTACAAATTTTCCACTATTAAAGAAAGCAGTCCAATTTATCAGGTTTTCTATGTTGGTGCAGTGGAAAGGGCAATGGCATAGGGTTGCCACTGAGTGTCTCTGTCCTGTGGACTCCAGTTCTTATATTGTGAGAAGAGAATTGAATTAGACTATGTTTAGGAACTCATGCAATGCTTCATTTTTGGTTTTTTTCAAATGATGGTGGTTTATTGCTAAAATGTATTGTTTGTATGATAAGCTTCAGGCACTTTCCTAAGGACTGGTTTCTTTCATTTCAACTTCATGGTAACTCTGAGGTGGTACTGTTGTATTTTTTGTGTTTTACAGATGAGAAACCAGAGCCCAGAGGGGTTAAATTATTTTGAAATTGATGAAGTCTATTTTTTTCTTTAAACACCAAATGTTTGCCAATACATAATAATGTACAAAAATATTTAAATTTTCATGTCACCAGAGTCTTTTTGTCAGCTTGGAATAGAATGAATTTTACAGCTCTAAGGAATTTGAGTAGCATTTGTTCTGACCCTTACTTGTACAGTTAAAGAAATGAAAACTTCAAAACATCAGTCTGTAGCAAAAGTATGTGTAAGATGTTATGTGCTGCTTATTTCTTAATCTCAATAACGATTAAGTTGAAGTTGCATTTGGTGATTTAAAAATATGGAACAAAGAATGGTGTTTGGTGGACTTCAAGATGTATTCATTAAAATGCTTTTAATTTTATGGGTTATAATGTTTTTTATTCCTTTTGTGTGTGTGTGTGTGTGGCATACTAGGAATGTGAGAACAAATTAGTAACATCTCTCAGCTGGAAACATTGTCCAATGAAGAATTCATCAAGTTTGCCTAGAAGCAAATGATGCTATTTCAGAATGCTAAATCAAGGAGTATAAGTATTGAATTGAAAATATTCATCTTTTTTAATAGTGCTTGATTTTTAAATAGTGCATTGGGCTATATTTATTTATAGTGGATTGTAGTGGAATCTCACTATATTTCACTACTTAATATACTGTTTATCTCTGCTTTCTCGTGTGTGTGTGTATGTGTGTGTGTGTGTGTTTATATATCTAAATTGCAGATACCTTTATTTACTTTTTATTTTTTTAGATAGAATAGTTAGAGAGAGAGAGAGAGAGAGAGAGAGAATCTATTTTTATTGAGTTTTTCACATGGCTTTAGTTGCTCTGACACTTATGTGGGTGCAGGGATTTGAACCTGTGTACTAGCACATGCTGGGTAAGTACCTTAATCACTGAGCCACCACTTCAGACCCTCAAAATAACTTATATTTTTAATCTTTTTTTTTTTAATCTAAGTCTTCCTTTGTGGCCTAATATATGACTTACTATTATTTCTACTATTTGCAGTGCTGTGGATTGAACCCAGGGCCTCATGCATGATGGGAAAGTGTTCTACCACTTAGCTACCCCTGTACCTTAGCAGTTACCTTTAAGTTGATAAGGCCAATACATGGAATTCAATATTTAAAATTTTGTGAACAATTAAGAATTTTCCCCATCAAATGGATTGTAGCTTCTTCTAAGTGTTTTTCTAGAGGAGTCACATGGAAAAGTTAGAGATAAAGTTGTAAGCACAAAGACAGAATAAGAGTCCTCAAGTAAAGTAAAATGTTACCATCCCTGGAAATATGAAGTATATATGTTTGCCCATGCTGGTTGAGTCTCTATTCCATTTTCATTTATTTTTATTCCAAAGGGAAATAGATGCTAATGTCCTTTCTTAGTGTAAGTTGATAAGCTCTTGAACATTTTAAAAATAACTTATAGATTTGAGGATTTGTTTTGGGGTCTTCTATTCCATTGGTGGTCTTTCCTATCTTGATACCAGTACCATGCTGTCTTTGTTACTATGGCTCTATAGTATAGTTTTAGGTCTGGAATGGCAAAACCACCTGTTTCATCTTTCTTGCTTAGTAGTGTTTTGGCAATTCTTGGTTTCTTATTGTTCCAAATGAATTTGAGAATTGCTTTTTCTATGTCTGTAAAGAACAACATAGGTATCTTTATAGGGATAGCATTAAATCATGTGTTAAATCCAGATATGATGTAATACTATACAACAGAATCCTTTTTTAGAGATATTGTGGGTAGGGGAAGGGAGGGATAAGGGTGGGTAATTGGGGGGACATTCCTGGGGGTAATTGTAATATCCAGAATCTATACACAATTTATATTATTTTGTTAAAAACTTGTATGGTTGCTCAAATTAAAAAAAGTAACTAAAAAAAAAAATAACTTTTAAATGTTATCAGCCCAGCCTACAAACCAAGCCTTCTTGTCTATCAGAAAAAATGAAATTCTGCTTTCAAAGTTGGATCTGCTTGTAATTAAGAGAGTATTTTATTTGGAAAGAAGTGCAATGCTTAGAGTTAGACATGTGTTGTTGAAATGTTCAATTTATCATTTACGCTTATGATGACATGAGTTTTAGATTTAAGATTATTCAAAAAGAAGGATTAGGAGCTGAAATTATGTGTTGTTGTGTTATTTGGATTTATTTCAAAATTATCAGAGTTTGCAGATACAGTGGTACATGCCTGTTAGTCCTAATCATTCTGGAAGCAGAGGAGAAAGTGGCATGAGTGCATGAGTCCATGTGTCTGAGACCAACTTTGGCAAGAAAGCATGACTCTCAAACTTAAATCATAATAATTATAATGAGGATAGAAAGGAGAAAAATTGGAAGGAGGAAGTAATAATTATTTGAGATGAAAGAAAATTCTGCCCACTTAATAGTTGCTAAGCAGTCATCTCTACTATTTCAGCACTTCTGTAATAAAAAGTAAAGAACAGCTAATGTTGTATTTGATAAATTAATATTTTTTGAAGTGCCTGTTTCTTATGTCTATTCTAGTTTATAGGCTTTAAAGGGTCATTTTTTTTTCAATAAACTTATCTGTTTAGTAATTAGTTTCTTTTCTGATCTGGAATCTTTATTGTTTAGAATCAGAATGAAATTGAAACACTCAAAACTGTTAATGGAGAAAATGGATATTAATAAGGAAATGAAAAACTTATGAATATTGTTTAAATCATTGTTGACTTAGAGGAACTGTCAAATGATAAATAGAACAACCTCATGGGTGTTCTGTTGCTATAGACTATCTTTGTGTTCCTCTTGTGACACTTCCTACCCATTCTTCATTGGTTTTTTTTTTTTTAAGAGGGAGGGACAGTGAGAGACAGAGAAAGAGAGAAACAACTTTATTTAGTTTTTCACATGGCCTTATTTGCTCCAACACTTAGTTGTATATATGGTGCTTGGGTTTGAACCCAGGTCCTCGTGCTTGCCAGGCAAGCACTGAAACCGCTGAGCCACCGCTCCAGCTCGCATTCTTCATTGTTTTCACCACTCCTGTTAACTGTCAAAAGTAGGATGAATGAACTTTAGATCCCTTTCTATCTGAAATGAATATTCTCTGTCCTTTTCCTCCTACAGTCTCCCTAATTCTGCCTTTTACCTCACTCTTTGTCCCATTGTTCTCTGTCCCTCTCAGTAAACCCAGTCAGGCATGTTAAGAACACCAGTATTCTTTGATATATGTAATCTGTATGTAGATCTATATCACAAGATGGGGACTGCTGACTCAAGGGTGACAGTTTTATGTAACTACCTGGAGGGGGAAACATTCACATCTTTCACTTGTCATCTTCTCAAACAATATGACCAAATTCCCTCCTCTGGTTGCTCCAACAGCACCGGTGGGTTTTGTGCCTTTTGGCTGTAGAGATGCGTGAACTTTCTTATTTCCTTTATCCTCCACATATGTCAGTCACAGAGCTGTGGTTGCATCAGTATATCCCTCCAGTGTGTCCTATCTCTTTACATCTGCATGGATTTCCCCTGCCTCCTGAAGCCTCTGCCATCTCTGTTTTCATGCATTTATTTGGACTGTTTGTTTTCTAATTCTGCTGCACCATTTTCCATGAAGTGCCCTCTTCTGCACTGCTTTCGTGCATTAGTTCTCTGTTTGCTCTAGTTTCTCATTCACTCTCTGGGTGGTCCATCCTGCTTGGGTAGAGCACATCCTGCTGTAGCTTCCTGAGAATGAATACATGGGCAGTAAATGTTTCTGTTGTCTTCTATTTAAATTGCATTTATACTATTGTTTGGGTATGGCTTTAAGTTGATACACAAGTCAGAGTTTCTACATCTGCTTTGATTTTTCTTTTCTACAATATAGTTTCTGTTTCTGGACTTCTTTCTCATAAGGAGTTCAGAGGAATATTGTTCTAGAGTTGGTTTGGTCTGCCAATGGTGCCATAAGGACATGTGCTGCCCTGCTGTCCATGCTCCTGTGTCTTCATCCTATCTTGGGAGACCAGGACCTTTAGATTTTAGTTTTTAATACTGTGTTTAAAAGGCAGGCAAGGAAGAAGCAATTGACCATAGAGGTTATAGGAGCTAGTCTACAGAATATGCCACAAAACTTTGGGAAAATCATCTACAATTTTATTTTCATTACCATTTTGTCTAAGAAATATCATTGACTTCTGATTTTTCCATCACTTTATGGAAATGTTTATTTTGAGATTTAAATGTTTAATTTTAAACATTTCTCTTTTTTTGAGAGGATAGTGTGTGTGTGTGTGTGTGTGAGAGAGAGAGAGAGAGAGAGAGAGAGAAACAATTTTTTTAAATTTTTTTATTTTTGAACAATTATACAAGTTTTTAACAAAATACTATCAAATGAGTATAGATTCTGTATATTACAATTACCCCCAGGAGTGCCCCCCCAATTACCCACCCTCATTCCTCCCTTTCCCTTCCCCCCATATCTCTAAAAAAAGGATTATGTTGTATAGCTTTATATCTTATCTGGATTTAACACATGATAATAGCCCCACTTTCTCACTGGCCAGGGTCTAGTCCCAACCTCCACAGATGAGTGGAGACAACCCTTAGTTCTCTGGGTTAAGCTGATTTTACTCAGCATGATCTCTTCCATAGCCATCCATTTACCTTCAAAGGCTGCAATATCATTGTTTCTAGTTGCTCTGTAAAATTCCATGTTATAAATATACCCCAGTTTTTGGATCCATTCATCCAGTGAGGGATATCTGGGTTGTTTCCATAGCCTAGCAATAGTAAATAGCAACAGTATGAGACAACCAATTTTTACTTGAGTTTTTCACATGGCTTTCATTGCTCAGACACTTAGTTGTGTACATGGGTGCTAGGGTTTGAACCATGTACTTGCTCATCCTGGGCAAGTACCATAACTGCTGAGCCACTCTCCAGCTCCTGAATATTTCTTTTTTAATATCTGAATCTTTTTTTCCATGCACCTTATTTAAAGATGGAATATGTTCTATCTTTCTGAGGAAATAAATTCACACTCACCAAAAATTTATTTTTGCTTTTTCAGTGTTTCATTTATACTGAAGTATTTTTAGTTTGATCAACTGTGCATGAAAAGAAGGCCAGGATGTTGAAAATTAAATGCAATTTCCTATATGGCAAAGTATGAAGACTTTTATCACTTCATATTTGCATGAAGCTCATCTGTAACATTGCAGTTTGGCATGATTTCTATAGACATTGTGTTTAACTGATACAGCTCATTCTTGGACTATGTTAATGCTTGGCATTTAAGGTCGTGCCCTAGTTCATGCATTTAGAGTATTTGGCTATGAACTTGATAGTAATATCTCCTTTATGAATGAGCAAAAGAATTATCATAGTACAATGGGGAGGGTGTCTCAATCAAAAGTTATAACAGGGGACTGGAGTGGTAGCTCAGTGGTTATGGCACTTGACTGGCATGCACGAGTAGGTAAGTTCAAACCACAGCAGCATGTACACAATGAAATCACTGAGCAATGAAAGCTACATGAAAAGCTAAATAAAATTGGTTCTCTCTTTCTCTCACTGTCCCTCTCTCATAAAAATAATTTTAACAGTTCAGCTTTAGGAGATCTTATCAAATGGTAATGTATTGAAATAATTTTCACTTCCACTAGCATTGTCCAGGGAAACTGTGACTCTATATCCTTTCCAGCTTTAGATTTTCTCATATGATATAAGTTTTTAATTCAGAAATATATCTGTTGAACAATCACATAATCTTCTAATGAAATAATATAATATATATCAATTCTGAAGATTAGATTTACCCCCAAAAGCACCCCCAATTACCCATACTTATCCCTCCCCTCCCCTTCCCAAATCATCTCTAAAAATGTGTTAGGTTGTATGACATTACATACAATATAATTTTTGATTATGCAATAGTGTAAAATGATTTTGAGAATGAGAGCATCTTTAAAGAATGTTCTGCTTTTGGAAACTGTTTCCTTTTGGAAATTCTCCAGGTCTTGGGTAACTTGTGCTTTGTCTGTGGGAGCAGCCTCCTCAGTAGCAAAGGGATCTGGCTTCATATCATCTAGTGTCTGTACTTATCTGTTTTCTCTCTTCTTCTTTCAGACCGACATGTCTGAGTGATTAAATCTTCAATATCTGCTTGAAAAGTTTTGTTTAATCCATGCTTTGATGTTTTGCCCTCTAGAGTGCTCAGGTCACAGGCTGCTGGGCTTATATCTGGGTAAACTGGATGGAGGTACTCCTCTATAAGCTTTTTGGTGGCGTACGCTGCCATCGTGTCTGTGCAGTGTTTGTGCTGGTTTCTTGGGACTCTCCTCAGCAATTGCCTTCTGTGCATTGTAGTGTCTGAGTAAGAATTTAATTAACTATAACTATGGAACTTGAGGCCATGGACCCTCCTAGAGATACTAGAGCACAGGAGCTACTTCCTTGATTGCTATGATTTTCTTGTCAGCTGGTGCTTGCTGGTCAGCCCAGAGCCCAGAGTCTGCATGCTTGGTGGGTGTCACATCTTCTGACTGTTTCTGTTAGTGGTGGGAGCACAGGGTGCAAAACTGTCACTGGTTGCTACAGGATGTAGAACGCAAGATTCCCTTTGCCAGGGCTAATTTATGCAGCATAAATCTTGGTGGAGTTCTGTAACTGTGGAGCCTGTGAATGCTGGCTGTCTATGAGTGATGTGTGACAAAAAAGCCTCCACATTAGCTGTTGCAAAGCTGTGACCGGAATAGTGTATCAGTTGACCTGCCTTCATCTATTCTCCTTGAGCTGACAGTTTTCAGTGTCATGCACCTGTTCCTCTCCATGGGAACTTCCTTGTAGTGGTGCTAAGTGCTTGGCAGCTGTCTGTAGCTATGGGGTCATTGGGTGCAGCCTATCGGGGCATTCTTTGGCTTAAAAGACTCCACCCTTGTTTGGGCATTTTGCTGGGTTTCTCCACTCATACTGAAGAGGGTAGAGTGTCACTGGCTCAACTTATCTTGAGCTGGGTAGGCAGTAGCACTAGGGTTGGGATTAGCACTCTGATTTTCCCTTAGGTCAGGTCCACCCAATCCCCATGTTCATAGTGATGGGGGTGTTTGATAGCCTTCAGCTAGGAAAGATCACTCAAATTTCTTTCTAGAAAAATTACTGAGAAAACTCAATTCAGGGACATTCCCTTTGTATTATTTGTAACTATAGGTGGAGAGGAGTTGAATTGATTTAATTTCTTCTAGGGAGGCTGACTAGCTGTGAACTCTCTAAAAAGCCTGCCCTGCCTGATGTTACTTTTAGCACATAATGGGGGTTCAATTGTGTGTTTTCCTTCACTGTCTTTGCCGCTTCTGTATTATTTTGTTCTGTTTCTCTTTCCAACTAGTCTCCTCATTCCTAAACTCAGGGTTTTTAAAATAACATCAATATCTACCCTCTCATCCCCAAATATAGATCCCTTCCTCATAAGACAAAGAAGGAAAGACAAAATTCTGAATTTCAGTACCAATTCATGAAGTGACTTGGTAGTAACCAACTTAATCATATTCACTGGGACATGATTTCAGCCTGTTTTCTTATTTGGAATAACACAAGGCACATAGTCAGAAATGAAGCTAATGATAGGTGAATGTAAAGAGTTCTATTTCTGTGTATCAGAGTATATTGCCTAATGATGTACCCTCTAGGACAAAGGGGATAGTTCAACGCAAAAGAATGTTCAGGTCAGTAAAGAGAAGAAAATTGGAAGGATAGTATTTTAATGTGAGCAATGAAGTCAGAGAAACTGGAAAGAAGGAAAGGAAGAGCCCTGCCTATTGGGAAGATTCTCAGTATTCTGAAACAAATACTGGGACTCAATCAAAAAAATTAGAGTGGGAGACAGCCTTATGTACCTGTGTCCCCTTCACCACAATAAATCATAATAGTCTACTTATTATCCCTAAAGTCATATGACACAAAGCTGATCTGTAAATAATGCCATTGCAGTTTTCATTTTTGTAAGCTAAAGACCAAAAGCAGCTAAGATTCCGTCTGTTCAGAATAAAGTCCAGAATCCCTAGTGGTTAAATGATCCATTCTCTCATATCTTAATTCACCAAGGCTCTTGGGTTAGTAGAGTCTTACAGAAGAGGATGACTGAGGCTAGATAGGCTAAGGAAACACTGTCAGAGGTCCATACATCTAACCAAGCATTGATTAATGGCTGGTTCTAAGCCAGAGGAGGGTTGTGAGAAACACGTATTCAGAGGAACGACTAGTTGGGTGCCTGGAACCCTTTGGGTATTATGGAAGTCCTGGCTATGCCAAAAGGCTTAGAGTAAGACTGGATTTCTCCAGGACTTTGGAATAATTGTTCTCTATAAGCCAGTATTTAGGATGTGGTCTCTATTCTAAGAAGACTTGTCCACACATAGGTGGTCACCATCACCAGCTGCAGCATGGCTTTCAAGAGGTATCTATGTTAGTAATCCTTTCATCACCATGACCTGAGTAAAATAAAGAATGAAGAATATGTTTTGGTTCTAGGTTTCATGCGTTTTCATTTGGTTCTGATCTGATGCTTACCTATTGGCCAAAATGGGTGGTAGAAGAAGGCTACTCAGCTCTTGAAAACCAGGACAAAATTGGTGAGAGAGAGAGAAAGAGAGGGATAGAGGGAGGGAAGGAGGAAGAGAAAGACAGAAATGAGGAGGAGGCACCTGTGAAGCAGTAGGAGGAAAAATAGAAGCAAACAGGAACGATACCATTATTGACACACACACTGCTTGAGTCTTTCTCCAACCATGTCCAACCTACCTAAAGTTCCTATCACCTTCCAGTAATTCATTGATTTTGAAAGATTAATTCATGATAAAATCAGTGTACTTACCATGAATTGCTTCCCCCAAACCTCACCTTTGATCAGTGTGCTATGGGGACTAAATCCTCAGCACATGAGGCTTTTGAGGAACATTACAGTTGCAAACTCTAGTAACTTCTCTTTGGCAGGTCCTAGCTGAATCTTGACATGCCTGTAGTTCAAGATCTCTTTGAATGAATAGATATTAGGTTTGGTTAGGTTCTCTGGGTATTTTTTCCTCAGGGAGGAATATTGAGAATTTCTTTAGTGGTACTCAAGCTGAAGTGCAGTGTTCTCAGTTCTGTGGCTTAGGCCTGTCCTGAAGGAGGCTCTAGGGTGTTATCCTGTGGTGTACCAATTCAGTGCCACCTACTACCTCTCTGCCCATATCTTCCCAGAGATGATAATGATTCCAGAT
>PVKS010022688.1:0-32302 GCA_004027875.1 Aplodontia rufa
GTCACAAAATATTTAATTAATTAAAAAATTTTTTTTGACAAGCCAGACAGTAATTTCACGAGTTTTAACAAAGAATTCAGAAATAACACCTTTTGTGCAGGGTGTTCTTTCTGGGGTAAAGAATCATCCCGTAACTCAAACCCTTGTAAGAAAAATAAGCACAGCTCAAAGCTCCTCTGCTCCAGAGGAAGTTACAAACCACAGCCCACCTCTGTGCAACCCACCTCTGTGCAAACCAACCTCTGTACAAACCAACCTCTGTGCAAACCAACCTCTGTACAAACCAACCTCTGTGCAAATCTTGCATTCACCTTGGCAAAGATTTTTCTGACAGAAGACAGTTGAGCTAATTTTAAGTTACATCATCACTATAATTTAGGGGCAGGATCCTGAGGCCTCCTTCATTCCCCCTTTAGGTCTTAATTTAATCCTTAAATTAAAAAGCATTCTCCTCCTGGCTCAAAGCTGTATATAATGTTATAATTTCAGCTGTTGTTTGTTTCTTAACAGCAGCTTCTATAGTAGAACTGATTGTTTTCATGCAGAGGGGAGCCAAGCATGGGAATAATAAACAAGTTAACAGCATAATCCCTATAATGCCAGTTAAGCTCTAAATCCACCAAAAGTAGAAAACCATCCTCTGAAGACTGAATCTGGGTTCTGACCTTTGAATATGGCCAAGTGGTTTTGAAAGATGACCACTTGCATCTGAGTTTGTTGTATGGCTAGGAGGTCTGTTGAAGCAGTCTGATTAGTAATGATTTCTAGCAGTTTATAACCAAATAATGTGGTTTATCATATAGACAGGAGTTCTGTAGCCCCAACTGCCATTCTGTGCCCACAATATACATTTTCTTAATTATATCAATTTTTAATAGACCAACCTAACACATGGATGGAATACGTGATGGGTAATAGATCCAGCCGTAGTGGCAAGCAATTACACATAGTGACTACTGAAAACCACACCAAGTAATACATCAACTTTTTGTCAACATAGGTTAAACTGTGTTAGATTAAAAAAACCAAATTAGAAATCCAATATAAGCCATATAGAAAAGCATAAATGAAATCTTGTTACCAAGAGTCCAGCCAACAGGAGTCACTGTTATCGGTCTTGTAGCAAAGACCACGGTGAGGGTTATGTATGTAGTTAGGAGCAAGGGGTGAAGTGGGATTATAATATAAGAACTGTTCTAAAGGATAAAACAGTCCTATTTCTGCTGATGGGTTAATCCTGTGCCATGCAGGGCTGCAGTCTCCTCAAGCTTTGGCCTTGTGCAGTCTGGGGCTTTTTTTTTTGATCCTCAAGCTTGTCTGGTGTTTCTTCTGGATGTTCAGCTTGAGGGGTGCCATGGGGTTTTGGGTTTTGAGTGTAATTCAAAGTGGGTCTTTGGGGTATACCTTAGTTGTCCAAGTAGGAGGGCCCCTGTTTAAGAACCTCATGCACTTTTTTTTTTAAGTGAGCAGGAGAGAGAACGAGAAAGAGAGGAATAATTTTTATTTAGTTTTCCTGTGCTTTTATTGCTCTGAGGCTTCATTGTGTACGTGGTGCTGGGATTTGAACTCATGTACTCACGCATGCTGGGCAAGCACCATAACCACCGAGCCATGGCTCTAGCCGCTCATGCTTTTTATATAGCTCCAGCTTTACTTATTTTTGGTGAATCTGGCACAAGTGCACATGTTAAGTTACATCAAAAAAACCAGTGCGTGTGTGTGTGTGTGCGTGTGTGTGTGTGTGTGCGCATGTGCGTGTGTTTAAATGTCTACATATGGCTTTACTTTGGTTATAACTCTCCTACTAGGTGTCCAAGTCCAAATTGGTCAAATTTCACCTGCTTCCAGTCTGTTATTAAACAGCCAGCCTGGATTCCTCAGGGTTGTTCTTGGGGACTTCTGAGAAGTAGTGCCCTCTGCCAGGATGGATCTGGGTCTTGCTGGCGCTGGGAGGCCTTCTCTGGAGAGCATTAGGGATGTCTCACTCTTTAGTGACCCTCCTTTTGCAGCATGCACACTGGTTCTGCTTCTTTTTTATTTACTAGGATCTCTCTAACCTCCCTGATTGGTAGGTCATGTGACCTAGAGTTCCAAAGCCTTTATAGAAGTCCTCTTGTTTCCTAAGTTCTGGCTGACTTTAAAGAGCAATTGCCAAAATATTGGCTATTCTTTGACCCTTTTAATTTCTTAACTTTAATCTCTAAGTTTTGGTTTTTAAACATCTAGCAGACCAGTTCTACCAGTCAAGAGTGTTGGACTTTAACTTAAATGTCTATAATTTTATAGTTATTTATTTACTCCTTTGACTTAATTGGGGTCAGTATTTAGTACTAGAAATCAGCCATATATTTTGCATGTCCTATAGGTTATTATCTCAAATTAACTCAGGTTGTTATATTAGAAGTTGTAGTTCTGTAAAGCATTCAGACAGCGGTTACAAAGTTTTACAAGGAAAATACCAAAAGCAACTAATAAGAGCAAAATCATAGTGAACCAAGAAATAATTTTTATAATTTTAAACCTTTACTTATATTTTATATTCCCTGTTTTTTTTGAGATCACAATAATCTTTATGACAAAATTTAATTTTTATGTTTAATTTTACATCAGCTTAAGTTTAACCTAATTTTGGAGCTGTTTTAACTTGAGTAAAGGTGAGAGGCAGAGCCTTATCTCAGGATAGGAAAGGCTGTTACAACATTACATCTGAAACATGAACCAAACAGAAAGGTGAGGAGAGTCCTTAACTTAAACAAATTAGACCCTTCTTATTAACCTTTACAAATATGTTTAGATTTTTATCCCAGTGTAAAGAGTAACACAAATTTTATCTAATTATAAATAAATCTCCAATTAGATTTGTTAATTTTATATAATTCTAACGGAGATTATTATTATTACAGCCAACTTTAACTTGAAGAACACCAGCTCACTAAAGTGTTTTCCTGAGCTTTATGTTTAAAAGGGTTGTGTATTTGAAGAACGAGGATACATCCAATATATTAAAAAACTAGTAATGGTTAGTGTCACAATTACATAGATGTTCTTTTTTTAACCTTTAAAATTTAGAACTCATAGTACATGATAATAATAATCACAGGTGTAGAAGTAAAACTCCAAAGATAGCTTTAAATCTTATATATTTAGGAAACAGTATTAATGATCAGAAATAGACGTAATCAAAGTAAACAAAAATAAGTTAGGTCTTTAAATGGCCTTGTGGCTTTTTATGTCAGATACACCGTATAAAAGAGCACATATTGGTTACCTTGTTTGTAAACCTACATAAATTTTTATTTTACATTCATGTAACACTTAGACAAGGTTCATATAAATATATATATATATATATATATATATATATATATGTCTGGTCACACATACTTAGGGAGTCAGTTATACTGTAATGCCCTGAAATAATAGCTGTTTATTTAATCAGTTATGAAGTGATCATTTGAAAGTCTTTAAAACAGATATAAATGTTAATTTCTTTAAGATTAATTTCCCCATGTAGCAAAATCTCACAGACATTAGGAATTGTTTTTACAGACAAGATCAAATCGATGTTTTAAGAAACTCTTACTACCTTAACATGTAGAGAATTTGATTTTGATTTATATCTGTACATTACTATTGGACCCTAGGAAAAGCCTTAAATAATTTTAATTGATTGTGCTAATTACAGCTAACTAACTGCATTACAGTTAGGCTTTTGAGATTTATTTCCACAAACCTTTTGCAATTTACTTGGACATTTCATAACTTGTTTACCTGATCATATAAAGTATTTTCTTATCTAGAAGCAATTTTTAAAATTTTATGATAAGATATATTTCCATACCTATAACTTTTTATCACTTTTAAATTTACATTTTGAGAGGCTGGAGTGGTGGCTCGGCAGTTGTGGTGCTTGCCTGGCATGCACGAGGACATGGGTTCAAACCCCAGCACCACGTACACAGCGAAGTGTCAGAGCAACGAAGTCCACATGAAAAATTTAGTAAAAATTGTTTTTCTCTGTCTCTCTCTTCTCTCTCACTGTCCTTCAATCTTAAAAAACAATTGCATTTTGAAATAATCCTTATACATTTTGTGAGGTTGTTTTTTAAATTAATCCTCTTAATACATTCAAATACTTTATGATGTTTATATAGTACTTTAGTTGAAACAGCTTACAACTTTTGTTCTCTCTGTATATTGAATATTTTTTTGAATCTTAACTTTTAATAATCTTGCTTTTAGTGAAAACCCAGAAACAAAGCAACCATAAACCCCTTTGTTTTTATCAATTTATGAAAGTACATTTAATAAACCCAAATATATGTTACCTTATAGAGTTTAATAAATCAAGAGTGCTTGAATTTATATTTAGCAGTTGATGTTTCAGCAAATTAATCAGATGAATCCTGTAACAAACATATTTACTAAGATTAATCTTGTTTATATTAAATCTAATTTACTTATTTTTAACTGTTAATTTTAATTTATCAATGAAAACCAAGACATCAGGCAAGTACAGTTTACAGTGTAAGTCATGCTTTTCTTGTTGAAGAAAAGTCCTAGGAGCAATGGAAATTGCTTTTTAAACATTTTATAAAAACCAACACTTTAATTGGCTGGCCATAACAGCGGTGCATTTTATTTCGAACATAGCTCTTGCTGCTGTTTTGCCATTGAGGCTAACTTTTAAAATGGACACTTTTTTCCTTAAGCTCCTGAAACAAGGAAAAACTTTTAGTAATATGGCCATATGTGGATTAGCAATTTAAAAGGCATCTTTATTTTTACCAATTTAGATTAGCCCTCTTGTTAAAGTTTTATTTAAGTCAGTTATATTGTAATCTAAAAGGTATTTGCATCTATTTATTTAATTTTTGAGTACTCATTTATCTAGAAACCATTTTGTGTGCATACAACATAAAACAGAGTTTGTAGCTTTTTAATAGGCCTTATCTCCACGAGTCGGAGATAATAGCTACAGATATTTCTGTTAGGTTTAACCTTTTAGAAATTAAAATAGAGCCTATCATAGGTTTTTATATGATGACTTACATCTCATGGAATTGCAAGTTAGGACGCATTAGACTCTGTAGCACAAAGCTGTGGAGTCATAAATAGCTTCAGTCATTTACTCATGTAAACCCCTCTTCGGGGGTTTTTGACACTGATGCCCACGTTTTGGAAGCCCTTGACAGTAATGGCCATCTTTACATCAAAAGACAGCCATTTTAATTTACAGAGAGTGTATAGCTTTTCCCTGGTGAGCTTTATCCATAGCTACCATTAAAATCTTTTAAAAAGTTTTTTAACATGTCCTCTGAAGGAGTAAGTTTATGTGTGTGCTTCTCATGTTCCATTTTGCATTAGTGTTGCACATATTCACACACTTTTACATAGACATGGTCAGAACAAAATTTCTATATCACCCCACTTCCAAAAATTTCAAAACCAAAGAAGGAGGAACAGTTTCCCCTCTGCTCACTGACCCCAAACAGAGACTACTCAGGCAACTTCCTGGGTCCTTTTTGGCTCCAATTCCTTTTGGAGATTATTCAGGGACCCTCAAATATTGATCAAACCTCTCTCCTACCTGCTTAGTCTCATAGGAGAAGTCAGATAGGGTACCACTAGCAGACCCAGGTCCTACCTGTTCAGTGGGGCAGCACTCCAAGCTCTTTATTCCTGGTTCCTGTACCATGTGGGCTCTGTTGTGCTTTGGGGCTGCCACACTGCTGCACCAGAGAGTTGCCCACCCCTACTGGTAAAGTTGCCCATGGTCCACCTGGGGTAAGTTCCATCCTCCAGCATCCTGGTGCCAGGCCACAGAGACAAGGGAGGCAAAAACCGTTCTTTCCTCCTCTGCCCCATCTGGGTCACCAGAATGTTGCAGGGACAGATGAGGCAGACATCTGAGGAAATCTAGGAAGCAGTTTGGTCTGGACTTGAAAACTCTTTCAGTTTTGTACTCAGTGGGAGGTCACAAAACATTTAATTAATGTGTGTGTGTGTGTGTGTGTGTGTGTGTGTGTGTTGACAAGCCAGAGAGTAATTCAGTAATTTCACAAGTTTTACCAAAGAAAGAAGGATTTCATTCAGGAAGAAAGCTTAGAAGTCAGGGCTTTGGACAAACCTGCAGATAGAGCTGTTCAGTTCACAGTATTTCCTAAAGCACTCATTGATGTCTAAGAACTTCAATGTCGTTTGAGAGATAGAAAGATGAGTAAACTATACACATCAGTGTATAGGAGAGAGAATACCATATACATAGCTCTGGCAAAAGACAGAAAAAAATGCATACTATGAGAGAAGGCCAGCAAGTATGGCAGGGGCACAGAGGATGGACAGATTCCTTCCTTTGAGAGATCAGAATCTTCATGGAGGCATGGACATTGGAGTTGGACAGTAAAAAAGAAATTTGATTTTGACAGAGGAATGGGTTGGACTATTGGGTACAGGGTAGCACAAGCAGAGGCACATAGAGATTCCATGTGACTGGAATTTAGGGTTAGTGAGGGCCTGGTAGAGGGTGACATTGGATGGTGATATGTGAGTGGGTGGTCAGGAACATCAGGTAAAAGAGGTTGGGGAGTTGATGAATGTTTGTGTGGTGGAGATGTGTCATAGGTAGTAATGTCAATCACTATGTGGGTATTAGAGGACTGAATGGGTCCTCTTGTGAGTTACTCTCTGCTTAGGTACAGAAAAAATTCCACATGTGCAGACAGTACATGGTTTTGTCCATGGTGAAAAGAAAAGACCAAAAGTCAGAATAATTTGAACAGTCTTTTTTCTGGTTTGGGGAGCTCAGTGATCTTGTGGTCAGTAGGTTAAGTCCAAATTGAAAGTGAGGAATGCAAATTCTCAAAACAAATCAGTGGGGTAAAAAAGGTTTCAGGTTTCCATCAAAATAAATAGGAATTGTTTTTATAACCTCAGAAAGACAGAGGAGAACTTCCTGCAAACACACTGCTAGATCTCAATTTCATGATGAATAATATAGAATGGGTATGAACCAGGTAAAAGTAAAGGACTGGCATTCTTTGAGAGTCTGAGTTTCCTGAGAAATATTGTTCATATTCTTTTCTTTTTATTGTGCATCATAGTGGAACTTATTAAGCTGTATACACACATGCACCTTTGTTTTGAAGAGAGGAACAGAGTGTGAGAGAGAATCAATTTATTTAGTTTTTTCATGACTTTCTTTGCTCTGACACTTTTGTTGTGTACATGGTGCTGGGGTTCAACCCATGGCCTCATGTATGCCAGACAAGCGCCGTAACTGCCGAGCCACCACTCTAGGCCCCACACACGCACTTCCTGTAATTTGATTAATCTTAGTTCCCAGTACTTCCCCTCTTCTTTTCCTCTTCTGTTATTATTATTATTTTAAGTGGTACATTATAGTTATATGTAAATGCAAGATTCATACATGTATATAGCATAATTTGGAAGATTTCATTCTCCAATACCCTCATGTCCTTCCGTTTTCCCTTCCTCTCAATCTCCTTTCTCTATAGGTCTCCCTTGTATTTTTCCTGAGATTCTTTTTTTTTTTTTCTCTCTCTCTCTTTAGCTTCCACAAATGAAAAAATAATTTTGCCCTTTGACTTTCTGAGTCTGGCTTATTTCACTTAGTATAATATTCTGCAATTCCATCCATTTACCAGCAAATAATACAATTTCATTCTTCCTTAGAGTTGAGTAAAAGCCCATTGTTTATATATACCACATTTTCTTTATTCATTTGTCTCTTGGTGGGCATCTGGCCTGGTCTGATAACTTGGTTATTGAGAATTTCACTACTATAAACGCTGATATGCATGTATCAATATAGTATACTGAGTTTAGTTCTTTTTGGATAAAATACTAAGGATTGGGATTGCTGGGTCATATGGTAATTCCATTCCTAGTCTTTTGAGGAATCTCAAAGATTTTCTTCCCTAAGTGGTTGTGCTAATTTTTACAATTCCATCAACAATATATAAGTGTACCTTTCCCCCCAGTTTAATTTTGCCAATTATTGTTATTTTTATTCTTGATGATTGCCATTCTAACCGGAGAGAGATGAAATCTCAGTGTAGTTTTCCAAGACTGATGAGCAAGTTGAGCATTTTTCATACATTTGTTGACCATTTGTATTCTTTTGAGAAATGTCAAATCAGTTGCTCATTTATTGACTGGGTTATTTGATTTTCTGGTGTTTTTTGAGCTCTTTCTATATTCTGGATATTAATCCCCTGTTGGAAGAATAGCTGGCAAAGATTTCTCACACTCTTTTTTTTTTCTTTTTAAGAGAGAGGGACAGTGAGAGAGACAGAGAGAAACAACTTTATTTAGTTTTTCACATGGCCTTAGTTGCTCCAACACTCAGTTGTATACATGGTGCTGGGGTTTGAACCCAGGTCATTGTGCTTGCCCGGCAAGTGCCAGATTTCTCACATTCTGCAGTCTTTCTTTCATGCTTTTGTTTTTTCTGATGTGTAGAAGCTTTTTAATTTGATACCATCCCATGGACTGATTCTTGGTTTTATTTCTTGAGCTTTAGGAGTCTTATTAAGGAAGTTGGTGCGTGCATCAGTATGTCAGAGTATTGACGTATATTTTCTTCTAATAGTTGCAGTGTTTCTGGCCTAATTCCTAGGTCTTTGACCACTTAGAGTTGATTTTTTTATTTAAAAAATTTTTTTTGAAGAGTGAGACCAATCTAGTTTCATATTTCTACATAAAGCTATACAGTTTTCCTACCACCATTTGTTAATAAGACTGTCTTTGCCAATGTATGTTTTTGGCACCTCTGTGAAGGCTCAGATGACTGTATCTATGTGGGTTTATCTCTGTGTCTTCTTTTTTAAAATTTATTTTTTCCATCTGGTTTTGTTTTTCTGACACTTAGTTGTGTATGTGGTGCTGGGGTTTGAACACGGTCCTTGGTGCATGTCAGGCAAGTGCTCTATCACTGAGCCAACACTCTAGCCCATGTTTCTATGTCTTCTTTTCCATCATGTCTGTTTTTATGCCAATACCATACTGTTTTTGTTACTATAGTTCTATAGTATAATTTGAGATTGGGTATTGTGATGCCTACAACATTGCTCTTATTGCTCATGATTGCTTCTTTTATTCTACCAAATGAATTTTAGGACTGTTTTTTTTTCTAGTTCTATGAAGAATGTCATTGGTATTTTGATGAGGATTGCACTGAATCTATATATCACTTTTGATAACACTTCATTTTCTTTTCTTTTTTTTGGGGGGGGAGGTACATTATCAGCGATTGAACCCAGGGGTGCTTAACAACTGAGCCACATCCCCAGCCTTTTTAATTTTTTATTTTGAGACAGAGTCTGGCTAAGTTGCTTAGAGCCTCACTGAGTTTCTGAGGCTGACTTTGAACTTTCAATCCTCCTGGCTTAGCCTCCTGAGCTTCTGGAAGTATAGGCCTGCACCACCACACCCAACTCATTTTCTTACCTTAATTGTAGTTGTAATATATCAGTTGCTCAGTTGACATCTCCACATTTCTCATTCTTTCAAAGTTTTATTTGTCGAAGTTTCTGGCTTCTGATTTCAACTATAATTTTAGTTAAAGTGGAATTTAAGATGTTTAGGTCATGTAATTTTTTTTTCACGGCTGAGGACCAGACTCAGGGCCTTGCACATGCTAGGCAAGTGCTCTGCCACTGAGCTAAATCCCCAACCCCTGAGGTCACGTAATTTTTAATCTTAACAGGTGTAATCAAAGCTATGGAATGCAAGGTTGATATTAAGCTCTAGTAGATGCTGGTGAGCATTATTTTTCCATATGCTCCCCTAAATTTTTAGAGGGTTAGGCTGTACCTATCCCTCTTCTGTATGTCATGGACATTTTATGAAACTGTGGACATTTCATGAAACTGGAAAGTCATTCTAACAATAATGTGTGTTTCCTTCCTAAAAACTGAAGATTGTATCTAGCTGCAAACTCCCCACCATCTATTTAGTGAACATTCTTTGATAATTCACTGCATTAAAAATTTAGGAATGTTTCCAAGTGTGAATCATGAGGACCAGGCTGCTTTAAGACTGGAACTCTCTAAAGAACAGTGTGATTACTGCCTTCCTGAGGCCATTTTCATTAATAAATGGCAAGAATTCTCCCCAGTGGCATCTGAGCTCTGAAGCCTCCTAGGTTGGACAGTTGTGGAAGCTGCAAGATACCCTTTGGTGCGTGAAGTACAAGGACACATGAGAGCAAACTATGGCAGACTCTTGAGCAGAGTTTGGGGATACAGGAGCATTGTGGGAATCAGGCAGAAGCAGTGGCTTTCCTAGGCCACATATAGATGCAGAGAGATTTGGATGCAGTTTGGTTATTGTTGTGGACTCCAGAGCCTCCCACATCATTGACTCTGGAGTCCACAGTTGGAGTCAACCATCTTACAACTAAGGTACATCTCTATTATTTTTATGCCCTTGAATTTATTTCCAACCCCATGGGATCTGTAGAAGAGGTGTCCTGCCAAGACAAGGGTTGCTTGACTTTTAATATCTCTTCATATCTGATTAATTCATTCATTTAACAAAAGTTTATAGAGCAGCTACTATGTGCCCAGTGTTGTACTGGATACTTGTGACGTAGTGAGAAACACACAGTACCTGCCCTCAAGAGCTCACAATCTTAGTAAGGGTGACAGATAAGTAAAGAAGTGCACACAATGCAGGGTGAGAAGATGGAGAGAAACAGCCTCACCCAGATGGGAAGAGTCAGGAAGGCTTCTTACAGGAGATGGCACCATGGATGACTCAGGAAGGGCCAAGAGGAATCAGGCATGTGGGTTCCAGTTCTAGTAATGGCAGAAGAGCTTGTTGCAGAATAAACTTGCAGATAAACAATTACAAAATATGGACAAAATATTAAAAAGCAATCATTGAAAGGTATTAAAGAATGAACATAAGCAGACCAAAACTGAAGGGCTTCTGGCTGTTGAAAGAAGGAAACTGATCTAACTTATGTCTATGCTTGTATGATTTTCTACATGAAGCTTTTCTATCCTCAGGCATGGTCTATCTATTCATACACTTAGGTCTTGTCTAATATACCTTTGTTGTGTTTTGAAATTTTAAGCATACAATTTTTGAATACATTTTGTTAAATTTATTCCAAAGTATTCTATTTTTACTCTTGTGAATGGATTTATTTTTCATTGTCTTATGTTGTGGCTACTATTATTTAGAAATATAATGATTTTTGTATAAATCAGTTGAAAGGAAAATATTTTTTAACTACTGGATTAAACAGATGCAGATACAACTGCATCAACACAAAGGGGAAAAAAAAATGAACCTTGACACCAGTTTCAACATGGATCACATCCCCAAAGTAAAAGATTCTATAACCATACTGTCCATAGAAACTTTCACAGTGATGATAGTGTTTTCTGTGCTATCTAGTTAGGTGGTCACTGGCTACTTGTGAACTTTGAGTAGGTACAATGTGAATAATATGATTGAGAAACAATTTTGAATTATATTTAATTTTAGTTACCCTAAATAGTCACATAGGTTGTGGCTACTATATTGGACAGCACAATTGTAGAAGAAAACATAGAGCATCGTTGTAACTTTAGGATAGGCAGTTAGTTCTTAGAAAAGACAAAAATCACTAAAAATAAAAGAAAAATTGATAAACTGAACTTAGTTGAAACTTCAAACTCTTCTCATCAAAGGACATCTTTGAGAAAATGAAAATACAAAGTCACAGATCAAGAGAAAATGCTTTCAGTATGTATATCTGACAAAGAACTTGTACTCATAATGTATTACAAAACTTCTACAAGTCAATTATAACAAAAAAACCCTCAATTTTTAAAATGGACAAAAGATTTGTACAGACACATCAGAGAAAATAAATCTGTTGGTTTTATTATACATCAGAGACATGCACATTTAAATCACAGTGAGAATCCATTTCAGTCCCATTAGTTTAACTAACGTTCAAAAGACTGACAACAGCAAGAGTTGGCAAGAACGTCGAACAATGGTAATTTTCATACATTGTGGTGGGAATGTAAAATGGTGCAACTGCTTTGAAAAACTCTGTATTTTCTTATAAAGTTTACGTATATCTACTATATGACTCAGTAATTTTATTCTTAGGTGTTGATTCAAAAGTATGTATTCACAAAGACATGTTCCAATAGTATGCTTGATGGCTTTACTTATAACTGCTCCAAGCTGGAAATAACCTAATTGTCCTTCAGCAGGAGAATGCATAAACAGAATACTGCTCAGCAGGAAAGAGGGCAGATTATTATTATATGCAACAGCATGAATACATCTTAGAAGCATACTAAGCAATAGAATTCAGGCATAAAAGATTATCCATTGTATTATTCCATTTATATGAATTACAAGAATATGTTAAACTAATCTGTGGTGATAGATAGCAAAACTAATTGCCTCTAGGAGGTATCAATTGATGGAAATTTAAGAATTAGGTAAAACAAATCAGTAGAATAGAAATCAGAATATTGCTACCTAAAGAGGTGGAAATTGAATATAAGAAAAATTTCCAGGATAAAGGAAGTAAATGTTCTGTATCTTGACTGGGATAGTGATTACATGGGTGAATATATTTATAAAAATTCGTTGAATTTCATTTGATACATAGATTTCTGCATTTCACAAAAGGTAAGTTTTACCCAGTGGTCATATAGAAACAGAAATGAATTGTGAATAATAAATGAATTGAAGCAAGTGATGTCCATGGTTATAGTTCTTCCACATGCACTAACCCCTCTTTTATATAGGACATATGTTCCAAGGCAACCTGCCAGATCTGTGAAATTGTGAATAGTCTGAACACTATATGCTCTTTGTTTTTCCTTCTAGATGTGTACCTATGATAAAATTTCATTTATAAATTAAGCATGGGAAGAGATTAATGATGATAGTAAACTAGAACAATTGTAACGTCGTACTGCAATGAAAGTTTTGTGCATGTCTGTGTTCTTGCTCACTCGCTGTTGTTTAACTGCCACAGGGCAGGGAGCATCTACAGTGTGGACACACTGGACAAAGGGGTGATTTTTGTCCAGAGAGCAGAACTGCATGCGATTTCATCATGCCACTTAGAATGGCATTTTGCAACTTATACGTTATTTATTTCTGGAATTGTACATTAATATTTTCAGAACATAGGAAACTAAAACCACAGAAGGAGAATTTGCAGGTCAAGGGGAACTAATGTATTCCTTTTAGTTTATCAGTTGATGAAAAAGGAGAAGGAAGATACACTGATATTTAGTATCTCTTAAGAGTAAGAGATAAATTTTTCTGTTCTCAGCGGGGAGGATCAGACACATTGCACTGTTGTCATACTAAGAGATCCTTGAGACGAAGCTAGGGGGTATGGGTGGCCATGGGACATCTTGGTCCTCTAGCAAGGGTGGCTCATGGATCAGCTCGTTCTGAGATGTGATTGTGTGAAGAAGGGCCACTTCACACAGTGGGTTTCTGGGGCTACTTTTGTACTCAGCAGGTGCCCTGGGCAGGCAGAAAAGCTGTTTCTCAGAGTCGCTTGGCCCTGGAATCTAGAAATGATATGGGCCTGAGCAATCTTCATCACACTCTTTTTAAATGCTTTAAGCACATCTTGTCCTGGCAGCATTTTAGCTCATTAAACACAGGTTTCTGGCATACTCATCCCCTTTCTCAAACATTTCTTAACCCCAAGAAAGTAATGATTGAAGAAAAAGTCATTTACAGAAAGACAAGACAACTTAAATTTGTACTAAGCATGTGTTCAAGAATCTAGAGTGATTTGTCTCTGAATTCTAAGTCCAGAAAATAGTGAATGTGGTACTCTTGATCTTTTTGACACATTTCTTTAGCTTAGCAGGCAATAAAATTTGTTAACCAACTTCTTACTAACAAAACTACTAAACAAACAAATAAAGCAAGGACCACCGCCAGGCTTCTGGATAGAATTCCTTGCTTGTTGTTACCCAGGCAAGTCACACCAGCAGATGGAGCTGTGTACAAGTACCCAGCTGCTGCATTGAAAGCTTCTAGGATTGGTGACATCTGTAATCTAGGTGGTTCTTGATAATTTGGTGGTTAGTAATTGATATCAGATTTTCCAGACCTGTAAATAGGATCCATGCTCCCCTGTCCCCATAAGAATTTGGTCATGAGCACTTTGTCCTGAGTGCTGGGATGGAAAGGAAGAATTTAGGAACTGGAATCCCTGAGAAGATGACACATCCATTAAGCACAGACGCCAGAGGCTGATTTTGATGCATTCTGTTATGGACTTGAAAACATGTGAGATATGTCCTTCAAGAATCACTTTATATCTGGAAGTGATATAAAGGAGATGGGTATCAGAGATTTCAGTTTACCCATGCTCTTTCTTTATGGACTTGTGGAACTAAATGAGAGTTATTTTATTTTATTCATTTATTTACTGAGTTACTATTGACTACTAATTTCTTCCACACTAAATGAAATGAGGAATTAGGCACTTGGGTTTTATTTGCATTCATTTCACTAACTGGTTGTCTGACTCAATTGGGCAATTTGCCAGCTCCTTACCTTAGTTTACAAATAGGTACAGCAATTCTTGCCCTAAGTGACCACACTGGTCAGTTTTGAGAATTAAGTGAGTGAGATAAACGGATATAGTGCATTGACAAATGTTAAATGCACCTGTGTTGGGGAGTGTTGCAATTTGAGTATATCTGTTGTGGAAAATCTGAGAATCCCCAGAAATATGCTGGTATATCTGCAGAATATTGAGGGATTCCTCAGTGAGCTGTCTGTCTTTGGGTGATTCAGGGGATTTCATCTTCAGGCTTTTGTCTTGGGTTTATTTGTACACATTCAAAAGGGATGTTTGTCATTCCTAATGTTTGTGTGTGTGGCCTTAAAGGGACACTTGGTAGGTGCTTGGTGTAAATATGCTGGCCTGCCCTGCACGTAGAAAATCATGATGCTGCAGGTGAATGAGCTGAGGCCTAAGTAATCTTTTATTTTCACTTTCTATACAGCAATGCAGAATCTTCAGAGAAAAGATTCAGGATGAACAGCTTTGTGTCCGATTTTGGGAAACCTCTTGAGCCAGATAAGGTGTTTTCTCGCCAGGGCAATGACGAGTCCAGGTCTCTCTTTCACTGCTACATCAATGAAGTGGAACACTTGGACAGAGCCAAAGCCTGTCACCAGACCACAGCCATCGACAGTGATGTCCAACTCCGGGAAGCCATCAGAAGCAGCGGGCAGCCGGAGGAGGAGCTGAACAGGCTCATGAAGTTTGACATCCCCAACTTTGTGAACACAGACCAGAGCTCCTCCTTTGGGGAGGATGATCTTCTGATTTCTGAACCACCTATTGTTCTAGAAAATAAACCAGTTGCCCAAACCTACCACAAAGACCTAGATTAACACATGCTCTGTGTCTTCCTGAGGATGTGGATTCTTTGTATGGGAAGATATCTCCATCCACCAAAAGTCTGTGTGTGTGTGTGTGTGTGTGTGTGTGTGTGTGTGAGAGAGAGAGAGAGAGAGTCCCCTCAGAAGAGAGCCGACTACACTAAAGTCTTTTCTGTTTGTTAGTTTTGCCTTTTAACACATTTGGAAATTTTTAACTTACAGTGTTATTTACATATCTTATCTTGTTGAAAAGTTCGGCCAGACCTTCACATCGGCACTCTTGAGTGAGGGTTAGCGTGCTGCTTTCTAATCTGGCCCTTCCACCATTGCTCTCCCTTTAGTAAATTGCTTCCCTCTCTAGGCTTCCACAATTTTAACGGTCAGGTGATGTGTCTGGAGCAGATGATCTATCCTAGCTCTAATATTTGGTGAATTTGTGGCTTTGTATCCAAGACAAGCTGAGATATGCATAAAGCAGTGCAAACTAGGCACTCCTATTTCTTTCAGGATCCTCAAGTCTCTGCAGCTTTTAGTCAATGCTTAACTGAGTCATGCTCTGGTAGGAGACCTTTACCAGGATGTCAGGAGACACAAGTCACGTGGCGAACCTGTTTGCTGGGTTGTGGTGAACAGCTCTTCTGAGGTTCTCCAACCACCCATGCTTAAACCTGGGGATAGATCTGTCCCCCTTGGAATGAGTAGCAACTCATGGTGCCTTACAATGGCATTTCATTTCTGTCCCCAAGAAATGTAGGGAAGTTATCGCTGAGTGAGTGAAATACCGCTGTATGTCTGTTGATGTATCTGTCATCACACATTGCTGTACATTGGCTTCAGAACAGCAACAAAACTATATGCATCTCTCTCTCTATATATATATACACACATATATAGAGAGATAGTATATACATATGTGTATAAATATGTATATACACACATATGTATATATACACACAATTCTCCATGCTGTCTGTTACTTGACAGATGTGTAGACAGTCATCTGGTTTTGAGTTGAGATGGTTACTGTGTTGTACATTGGTACATACCACACAGATACCCAAGGTGGTCTGTATTTTGTTAACATGAAGGCATCACAGAGTTAATTTTGTGAAGGAATCAAACCAACCACTAGCATTAGAAATGACTTGATTTTCACCCACTGTCCTTTGTACACATGGCCTGTTGTGATCACTGAGTGGCATTTTCATTGTGACTTTATTCACCTTTGTTGGTTAAGCTACAGAATAAATGAATATGCCTGCACAGGAATCTTCTCTGGTTCTTTGTTTTCACATGTTCAGTTTTTCATTTCCTTAAAAGCTCTTCCACATCTGTAATGCCTTCTGACTTCTTGGAGTGGGCAGTGCTTACTCGGTCATCCAGGGATCTCCAAAACCAGTCATGCATAAGATGTAGGAATTATTCCACCAAAATAAATCCTTTTTCCATAATATCCTTTAAGGAAAATATGATTTCCTAAGGTTCTATCACAAAACAGTAGAACAAAGCATGGAATATTTATTAAAATTAAAGTTAATTTAACAAATTCTTTCAAATACTTACTATTTCATGAATGTTTTTATTCAAGAGTAAGAACAAGAATGATCATTAATTTATGAGTATTCATAATTTACTTAACCGAACTTAAATCATGGGCTATTTCTTATTAAGGTTGAAAGCTATTTAAGAGGCATCTTATTTAGAAGTATATTTATTAGAAGACTGAGTGATATTTGAAAGATGGAAAAATACTCAGATTATACCATCATTTTTATGAACCAAGTATTAAGAATTGTGAAGGGTCTAAAGTTTTATTTCCCTTGCAAGTTAACTGGTCATTGTATCATTGTTGCTTCCAGAAGAAATAAGGCTCCTACTTAGAGAGAGCCAGAACTTTGTGACAGCACCACAGGTGGCCTATACTTCATGTATGTGTGGGTTTCTGGATTTGTTTCCTATTGCTGTTGTAACAAATTATAACAAATTCAGTGGCTTTAAGCAACACAGATATATCCTGTTACATTTATAGAGTACAAAAGCCCACAATAGTCTCCATGGGCTAATGTCAAGATTTTAGTAGAGCTCTGTTCCATCTGGAGGCTCTGTGGAAGAATCCATTTTCCTGCATTTCTCAGTTTCTAGAGATTGCACGTACTCCTTAACTCATGCCCCATATCGCTGTGACCTCTTCTGTCACTTTACATCTCTGCTCTGACCATTCTAACTCCCTTTTATAAGAACTCTGG
The DNA here is from genome assembly GCA_004027875.1 of Aplodontia rufa. NCBI lineage: Eukaryota > Metazoa > Chordata > Mammalia > Rodentia > Aplodontiidae > Aplodontia > Aplodontia rufa. The sequence goes on from PVKS010022688.1 coordinate 17,658, forward strand.
TGATTACATTGGATTACTCGGGGTAATCTCCTCATTTCAAGATCCTTCACTTGATCATATCTGCAAAGTTCTGGAAACTAGCATATGGATGGAATGCCTACTGGTCTTCATTTTGCCCCAAAGGTTCATGTCCATGCAAAATGTATTCAACCCATCCCAACATACTCCAAAGTCTCAATTACAGCAGAAGCCCAAAGTCTAATATATCATCTATGTCTTATCAGCTAACAATTCCCAAGTCTCATTTTCTTAATCTTCTAGGTCAGATGTTGAATCCTGGGTTTGAGACCACTGAGGGAAAAGTAATCTCCATTTGTGGACCTGTAAAATTAGAAAAAAGTTATTTGCTTGCTAATACAAGGGTGTGAGAAGCAATAGATACTAGTTATAAGAATTCCCATTCAAAAGAAATAATGAAAGAGAAAGTCATCAATCCCAAGGCATTTTGAATTCAACAGAGAAAATTCCACTGGGTTGCCAGACTTGGAATCTCCTGTCTTTTGTGGCTGCATCTTTGAGCCTGAAGCTCAGCTCTTGGACTCACTTTTCATTTTTCTTGAAGAGTCAGAGGTGTTTATAGCTGAGTAGTTTTACCAGCCTATTTCCTTCCTGTAGATTTTGGGGAGTTCGATAACCTTCCTTTGCTTTTATCCCTTTCAGTTCAAGTTGACAGTGTTAACTGGTATAACATTTTCGGGAACATCGTGAGTCTTCTGAATATATCACAGGAATTCATCCCATTAGATAGGAGGCTTCTATACAGATCATTCTTAAATAACTTTATCTCTATTCCTAGATTTTTCTCAGAAAGATGAAAGTTTCATGAGTCACACTTCTGATCTTTTCAAAGAGTCCTTTATGTGATCAGATATTCTAACTTTTTATTCCTTTCAAAATTCTAGCAGAAGTTTTGGTCTTTATTTTCTCTCCATTGCATGCTTTACTGACAGTGAATTTTTAAATTTTAGCGTCTTGTGATCTGAATAGTCTGAGAATTTCCCAAATCATCCAGTCCTGGTTCCTTTTCATTTCACAGTACTTGTCTCAGTTTACCTCTTCCATGTTTCATTTTAGTATAAGCAGCATGAAAAAAAATCAGGCCTCATATTTAACACTTTTCTTGGAAATCTCCTTAGCGAAATATCCCAAAATCATTGATTATGGGTTTTGTTTTCTTATTATACTGGCAGGACACAATTCTCCTAAATTCTGTCACTATGTAACAAAGATCCCCCTTTCCTGTCCTCTCCAATGTCCCTCATTTCCATCTGAACCTTCACCTCCAATCCACATTTCTACCAATGGTTTGTTCTTGATTTAGGTATTTAAGGAGGCTTGTTTTTTCCTACCATGCTGATTTCCTTCTGAGTCCCCACTGACAAGAGTCATTAGCATCCATTCTGCTATTGACAGTCTGCTAGGCAGTTTCTATTTCATGTACCTCAAAACACTTCCAAAATAAAACCCTGAGATCAACCAACCCCATGTTTTAGCAGTGGGCTGCAAGCAAATCTGCCTGAACTTTGCCCCTAAAGGAAACATATTATCTTTTTAAGGCTGGAAAGTAACCAAGCCTATACCCTCTGCTCTAGGGGAAAGCAATCTCCATCTTTTAAAATCATTCTGTGTTCAAACATCATTGAACGGACAGCTGAGACAAAAGCTTTCAGTGTTTCTGCTCACAAGACATAGAAACCAACAGCTCCCTGGAGAACCAACTCCCAAACTTAAAATGACCAGAGTATATTGGATAAGTCATCTGGAATTTTTAAAAAGGCAGCTTTGAATAAATTTCAAAAAGAATTAAGGTAATTTTAAACACACCCAAATTTCACTTTTGGAGATGCATAACCACCTTAGATTAAACTGTGGAATTTTTTTTCCTTTTGAAAGCTGTCCAAGCTTGCAAAAACACAGGCTGCATATATGAAGTAGTTTATTACTATTGAAATACTGTTTTATTGGCAGGATAATCATCCATTATGCCACCCAGAAATGGTGCCTGGTAGAAATATAAATCTTCTATGTAGGCCTGACTTTTAGATTTCTTGAGGAAGGTGACCTCGGCCAGCCCATACTCAGAGGTAGAAACTTTACCAAGTTTTACCTCTGCTGATTCTTGAGACAGACACATTTGGGATATAAAGACCATTTTTTCCCTAAAAGTTCAGAATTTTGAATAAATGTTATGAAAATTTGTGATTCCAAGCTGAGAACAAGCTTTGTACAAGATAATTTTAAAACTGTCTAGCAAGTGAGAGAACTCCAAAAAAAATTGCCTGACTTGGGAGTTATGTATTTACATTTGAAGAGGAAATTAGTTCTAGGACCTTGGAGATATCTCTAGATCACAGAGTTTAGAGATAATGGGGAGGGATATGTTTACATTTCCGGGATCCTTTCCTGCTGGTCTCTACAGAGCAAAGATTTTTCTTCATCCTATTCTGCATCTTCCTTCTGTCCCCATTCCTCATCTAGCTTATAGATTTTATATACTTAGGAGATTTGTTATTCATTTACATTGTTACTTCAGGGAAGGAAACTGAGGCTGGCAGGACCACGTGATTATGGTTTGCTTTTAATTTTTATGTTATTTGATTTTTTAAAAAGAGACAGAGATTAAGAGAGAGAAAGAATCAATTTCACTTATTTTTTCATTGGGTCTTTGTTTCTCTGACTCTTGCTTGTGTGTGGTGCTGGGGTTTGAACCTGAGTCCTCACACATGCCAGGCAAGTGCTCCACCTGCTGAACTCCAGCCCCTATGGGTTGCTTTTTAAATGAACGAGAACCTAATTTGACCCAGGTTACCTTAGGTATGCATTCATAATAAAATTAATAAAAGTGGATATTAAAACTTTAACACAGTGTTAGACTTCATCCCAGAAACATCTTTTTGGACTTTAGTATCAGCTGCAAGTGAAGACCAGTTTTTTCACAAGTCTATCTGAACGGGACCCACGGAGTAAAGAGCTGCCACAGTGAGTTTGGAAATCCATGAAAGTTATCTAATGCCATTTTATAATCTTTCTCTCCCCCTCTCCACTCCTTCCCCTCAAACCACAGTTCCGCTTTCTGTTGCTATACATTGGCTTGTATTTTCAAGATATATGTGGACAGAATCATAAAATACCTACTAAATTCTCCCTGGCTTTTTTCATTCAGCATATTTATTTTGAGATTCATTGATGTCATTCTATCAATAGTTCATTTATTTTTATTGCTGAGTAGCATTTCATTGTATGGATATGCCATAATTTGTTTACACATATAATGTTGATGGACATTTAGGTTATTTATCATTGCAGCTGTTAGAAATAAAACTGCTATGAATATTTGTTTACAAGTATTTGTATGGATATAGGCTTTTATTTTTTCTGTATGTAGAAAAGCAGTATCTAGGTTACATGGTAAATAGGTATTTACCTTTTTAAGAAACTTCTAAATAATTTTCCAAAAAGGTTACACCATTTAAATTTCCCAGTGTATATGAATTCGGGTTGCTTTACTTTCTTGTCAGCATGTTGTAACATTAGTCTTTTAAACTTAATGCTTTCTAATATGCATGTTTAGGAGTACCTCGTGGTTTTCAATTGCATTTCTCTCATGACTAATGGTATTCAGTATATTTCCTTCTGCTTGATTTTCATCTGTGTCTCTTTAATAAAGTGCATTATCAAGTCTTAGGACTGTTATACGATTGGGTTTTTTTATTATTGAGTTTTGAGAGTTCTTTCTAGAAATAAATCCTCTAATAGATCTATGATCTGCAAGTAGTTTTTCAACATTTTTGGCTTTGTATTTTCATTTGCTTAAATTTGCCTTTGAAGAGCAAAAAATTTTCATTTTGATGATGTCCAATCTTCATTTTTTTATTCCAATAAATAGATCATGCATGGATTTGGTATCATTTCAAAGAAATATTGTGACACCCAAGGTTGTACATATATAATTATCCTTTTTCTAGAAGTTTTATAGTTTATGATCTATCTTGAGTTTTTTATATGGTATGAGATATAGATAAAAATTCTCTTTTTGCATGTGGGTATCTAATTTTTCCAGCAAAATTTGTTGAGAAGATCCTTAATCCAATGAATTGTCTTTTCATCTTTATTGAAAATCAGTAATCTGATTGGATATTTTGTTCTGTTCTTTTTTCCTGTTCGATGCCAATTCCATACTTCTTGATACTATAGGTTTGAAATGAATCTTCTGACTTTGGTTTTATTTACAGTTATTTTGGCTATTTCTCATCCTTTGCATTTCTATGTATGTTTTAGAATCAGTTTATAATTTCCCTTTCTTAACATGTATCTGGTTCTGTCCAAATTCTGCCCGTTTCTTAAGATTCAAGTTCAAAGTCACATTTTCCCAATAAAGTTCTCAGGAAAGTAATTGCTTTCTTCTGTGATATGTTTACACTTCATAATATTCTTGTTGAATCTACTCATATTTGGCTACATGTGCATGTCTGATCTTTTCTTCTGTATACTAAATTTCTCAAGATCAGGATTCTTGGCACATTCCCTACATCTGCTGAAGCAAATAGTTTCATACTTTGCTGCAGTGAGCTCTGCATTAAGAGACCTGAGGAAGACAGCTAGCTCATTTCCTGCATATTGTCAAAGAATCTAACAGATTTAGAAATGTTTATTCTATTGTTTGATATCTCCAAAGTCTTTCACTCTTTATTATTTCTATTGCACTACTGCACTTTCAAAGAATAATGAGATAGTTGTTTCCCAAATACTCAAACATACTCAAATTGACTCATGATGGTAATTATTTGCAGCTGTGTTTTAACAATCTCTTGTTAACAACATTCTCTCTCATTGTACTCTTGGGGGAATATTATGGCCGTAAAGATATCAATGATAGCTGGCTGCCGGGGAAACAGCACATCTACTCAGATCCACTGTAGATCCAGCCCTATTCTAGCCTTCCTTTAGAGGTAACTGTTGGTCCTTTGCTCTCTGGAAGCCTGGTATTCTTAGGAAGAGTTTTTGTCTGGGGTATAATTGTGTCCTTCTGAGGGAAGAAATTCAGCCCAGTGAGATCTGGCAGCACAGGAATATGTTTAGCCTGCTTTGTGTAGAATCCGAACTGTTCCATACTAATTAGGAACAAAAACGATGAGGAAATTGTTTTAGTGTCTAACAAGTTAGCAGAATAACTATATGAGTAAGAAATCCAGCTTCCCAGCACCCTCAAGCATTGTGCCAATGTGACACTCACCTGAGTAGTGGTTTCTTGTGTGAGCAATTTAAAGCTAAGGTCACTTGTGAATTTTTTTTTATTTTTATTTTCTTCCTTAGTCTTTCCACATTCATGATATCTGGTGAGACTATGTGAATCTTGTTTATGCACAGCACAGCACTCATCTTTAATAAAGCATTGTGTTTGGTTAAAGGCTAGTAGACAATGTTAGAAGTTCTCTTAGATTTTTGCACTAGAGTATTGGTTAATGGTTAAAGAAAATTGACATTAAAACATTAGATACAGAGATATAAGATTCAGAAGTAATTCTTGATTGATTTTACTAAACACTACAGCAAATGCCTTTCAGTCTGTTTCTGTCATGAAAGGGCCTAGTTGTCACCATTGCCATCATCAAACTGATTCCTATGGAATATCCTAGGGAAACAAAGAGATAGTCACACAAGGATGTAAGTTTGTTTGTAAATAATGAGAACAATAGGACATTAGGTGCTGAATACCTATTTCATCAAGAGAAGAACTTGATCACGAAAACCTGCTGTGGTGAAAGACAGATGAGGTGGAAGGGAGATGGTCACAAGGAAAGGGGAGGACTAGAGCTAAGCCAGGAAGTAGAGAAGACATGGTTAGATTAATAGATGGCTCGAGGGAAGGGACGTGTGGTAGGAAGAATAATTCCTCTCCCCAAGATTTTCACTTGTGAAGATGTAATTGCGCACAGCAAAAGGGTCTTAGCAGATTTAATTAAATTAACAACCTTGGGATGTGGGTATGAGGCAAACACCCTGCCTCACCCATGTGGGCCCAATCTAATCACAGCGTGAGGCCTTAAAATGGAGAACCTTTCCCAGCTGAGTTTACAGTCAGATGGCAACATGGCTGTGGAAGACTCTCAGAGAGATGCTGATGAAGACAGAGGAAGGGAAGCACAAGCCGAGGAGTGTGAGTGGCCTCTAGAAGCAGGGGCATGGCAAAGAGTCAGAGCCTGACTGAGCTCCAGAAAAGAAAACAGACCTGCAGAGACCTTGATTTTAGTCCATGGAGAGCAGCGTGGAGCCTCTGACCAATAGAACTGTAAGATGATAAATTTATTTTGTCTTAATCATTATATGTGTGGTAATTTGCTACAGTAGCAATGAAAAATTAATATAGGAGGATCTATATTTGAAATTAGAGGTCTGATATGGCATGTGGAAAGGAAGGCCAGGGTCAAACTGTGTAGTGCTTTCAAGGCTGGAGTGAGGATTCTAATGTTTATACCTAAAGAACAATAGGATGTTTGGGGAAGGTGGTATGTGTCTAGTGGAGTTATAGGAAGTACCTGAAAATGTTTTTGCATACTGGTGGGTGGTGGGTATGGGGTAGAGGAATCCGGTAAACCTCTGCTGGAAAAGCAAGAAAGAAAATGGTGTCAGGGTTGAAGTAAAGGAAATGAACAGGAAGCTACAGTCGTTCCTCACTATGAACAGGGAATTGGTTCCAGGACACCCCTTGGATTCCAAAATCCTTAGATTCTATAGTCCTATATAAAATGGTGTAGTAATTGCATATAAACTATGAACATGTTCCCTTGTATTGTAATACTGAATGCAATGTAAATATTCATTATACTAGATTTCTTATGGAATAATGACAAGTAAAAAGTCTGTACAATTTTTCCTCTAATATTTTCAGTCCATATTTGGTTGAATCCATGCAGAACTCACGTACACAGAGGGCTGATTATTAAAGCATTATTATGGAGTAATTGGCTACAGGTTGTATCACTCTACATTGGGAAGAGTAAGTGATGGATGCCTTAAAGTTTAAAACTGGCTGACTGGAGACATTGAAACCCAGGGGAGTGGGCAACTGGTTCTAAGTGAGGTGAAAAAGAAACTGATTTTAAACAGTTTTATGAAGGTAATGGAATTGGATACTGGAGCTGGCATGCAGGAGAGAGGAAGGGTATAGAAGTAGATCCAATGTTATCTTGTGGGAGAGTTGTTCCTGACAGCAGGCATGATCTTTGGGGACTGAGAGGAAGGGAAGGTTGAGTTCAGAGGAAGCCACAGGTGAAAAGAATGTGATTAACTTCCTGTTCCCTACTTTGTGTGAGAGACTGGACTGCTGTAAGACCCTGATCCCAAACCAGGGGAGTGAGCACCTGTTTTTTCATCACCAGCCCCAAGATAATAGGATCATTCCACCCAGGGTTGTTTTTTGTTTTTTTTTTTTTGTTTTGTTTTTCCTTTCCAATAAGGTGGCTCAATTTTTCCCCCACTTAGAAATAACTCAGAATTCTTTCCCTCATGACTTCACTTATGTCTACCTAACAAATTCTTCCTAAAAATCCTTCCAGACTTCTTTCCAAGAAGGAATTATAAAGAGCATGTGTAGTTGTATTTCTATTATATGTCTTTAGTAGCTATATATATTTTTATTATTGTGATAACAGAACCACAAATTGAGTATCATTGCAGTGACCAGGAGGGCACCCTTTACAGAGATGAATTCATTTAGTGAGACTCCCGTGTAGTCTTGACATTTTTCACTCTTGGGCTTCAAGAGGGTACATGATGTACAATGACTTAGTTATTTTTTGTCTGATTCTTTACAAAGTACCCATTTATTTATTACTTAAACTTATGAATGATGCAATTTATCCTAATAAACCTGATTCCCTTCTTATGAGTAGATTTTCCATCGGATTAATACATTTCTTCAAACTTAATTCTTACAACAATCCTTAGGTGTTAAGTGGGAAATGTTTCCCCTTATTTGTGCTATTTAGGTGGTTGTGACTAAAATGTTCAGCAAACCTTGAAAAAGAAAAATGGGTCTCCCATCATTTAGTCTAGAAGAGGAGAAAAATAAATTAGGGCTAGACCCTAATCCCTTATCAAGCAGGATGGGTGCTAAGAAATTCATGTTTTTTTTTCTTCTTTTTACCAGTACTGGGGATTGAACCCACCAGAGGTTCTACCACTGAATGACGCCCCCAACCCTTTAAAAATATTTTTTATTTTAAGACAGGGTCTCTCTCAGTTGTGAGGCAGGACTTGATTGTCCTGCCTTAGCCTCCTGAGAAGCTGGGATTACAGGTGTACTATCATGCCTGGCTGAAGTACATGTGCTTTTGATTAAAGACTTTTCTATGAAAACTGAAAGAGGATATTAGTGGATTCAAAAACTAAAATAGAATTAACAGTAAGTTTCAAATGTCACTTCTATCATTCATCACTAAGGAGCTTTTTGAAGCAAGATGTCCACTGAGTAGCTAAATAACTACACAATGTCTTTTTCTGAGTAAGACTATCTCTGTTGAACAATTTACCTGTGGATCTTAAACCTAATTGGAGCCCTTAGTAGGTGTGGGTGGGAAAGAGGAATCTCTATTTTCATATACATGGTATTTAAAAACAAATTTAGGATTTCTGTAATGTGCAGTAAGACTCCAATATTAGAGCCCACATTTTGCAGGGGCTATTAGTAGATGCTAGTTGAAGAATGCTATGGACTTCCAAGTAGATTTAATTAGAAGTGTCTCCAAACAAAGCAGCAAGTCTTTTGACTTGACAAGGTTCCTGAAGGAAGAACTGTGGGTGAAGTCTCTTGTGGTTTGATGAGGAGAATGAAATTGGTGGGTGTGATGGACAGGGCTGTCCGGGAAGGCAGAACCAATAGGGTTTATGTAGATGTGAGAGGATATTTATTATGGGAATTGGCTCACATGATTATGAAGACTGAGAAGTCCCATAATATGCTATCTTCAAGCTGGAGAAACCAGTAGGCCAATGGCATAATTCAGTCCAAGAGCAAAGGCCTGAAAAACCAGGGGAGCCTGTGGTGAAAATCTCTGTCCAAGGCCAAAGGCCTGAAAAGCTGGGAGTCTGCTGGTGCAATCCCTGGAGTCTGAAGGCCAGGAATCTGGTGGTCTGATGTCTAAGAACAGGAAAAGATGACTGGGTGACTGGTCCAGCTTCAAAAGAGAGCGTGAATTTGCCCTCCATGCCCCCCCTTTTTGTACTTTCTAGGCCATCCTGATTGATCCAGATCATGTACCCTCCCACTGGATGAGGGTGGATCTTCCTTAGTGCACTGATTCAACTACCAGCCTTTTCTAGAAACAACCTCACAGACATACCCGGAAATAATGCCTTTCCAGGTGTGTGTGTATTGCTTAACCCAGTCAAGTTGATGCCTAGAACTAACCATCGTGAGTCTACCTCTTTTCAACTTGGCATCTACGCCTCTCTCCTTATGCCACACTTAATCTCCAAATAAAAACAAGGCTGTAGATCTACTGAACATGATACAACTGCTCTGTGTACAACCGAAAATGCATTATCCCTTCCAGAAGTGGAGGTAAAGTCCTTGAATGATGGCTATCCTTCTCCCAATATCCTGGAACTTAGATACTAAGATGTAAAATTAACAGTTCTTAAATACTGATATGTAACCAAGACATCATATTTTGCATGATGAGGAAGAAGAGGAAAGGAAATCTTTGTGTAGTAGAAGTGTCTATACACACAAACATATTTGTAACAAAATAGTGAAATACTCTTGCAATTATAGTTGTTTCTGCAATTGACTGTGATGATATTTATAACTACCTTCTGCTGACCAGTCTGCAATCCCTTTGCCTTCAGGCACCTCAGCTGGCTATAGTTCTTTTCCTGGCCAGATGACCCAAACCTTCATTCCTGAAGGGTCTGGGGCCATTTGTATTCCTGCTTGGATTTGGGTGTGGTTCTCCATGATTTTGATCATAAGGCATGATCATACTAATGAAGTTCCAAAGGGATCTCTTTTTTTTTTCTCCAGATATAGTCATCATTACCTCCTTTGTGAAGGAAAATTCCAATTTCCCCTAAGTAATCAGGATCAAACATCCAGTCAACACTCTAACTCTCATCTTTGTCTCTTAACTCAGAGGCATGAATAGCCTAAAGTAGCTGAGTGCAATTTTAACTTCCAGTTCAATGGAATCCTTATTATTTCCTGGTAGAAGTATTCCACCCTTCAGAACTAAGACCTCTGGCTAGGAGAGTATTAAGTTGTGGCAACAAGAAGCAAAAATTTAGCTAGTGACCCCAGGGATAGAGGGGATTAGTGCCACTACCATTTCTACCCCTTAATTCCTAGACCCATGAATCCTGCCAATGGGAGAAATAGTACCATATATTGGAAGCTAATTCACTGAGCATACGGACTCTAGAGAACTGTATCTCAGCCTTACAAGGTATTATCATCTAGCCAGCACTATAACTGCATCTTCTATGAAATCATCTGCTGCAGGATATTGGGAAATATGGTAGGCCAGTGAATTTAATGAGTGTCAGCCCATGCCATACTGTCTGTGAAATGATTTGCTCAGAAACAATGCTGTGTGGAATGCCATCATGATGGATGGATGGCAGTTTGAGAAAACCATTGCATGCAGGGATGTCAAATCCTAGTCCAGAGTAAGTGTCTATTCTAGTAAGAACAAAATACTGCCTCTTCCACAATGGAAGTGGCCCAGTGTAATCAATCTGCCATCAGGTGGCTGATTAATAACCTTGAAGAATAGTGCCATACTAGGGGCTCGGTGCTGATCTTTGCTACTGGCATATTGAGCACTCAGCAGTAGCCATTTCCAGGTAGACCTTAGTAGGTGGGACCTTAGTAGGTGTTGCTGACCCAGTGTATAACCTCCAACCTTGCCACTATAGCCACTTTGTCTGTGGGGTCATTAAATGATGGCAGAGCATCTGGGAAAACAGGCTGAATGATTTTTTTTTTTTTTTAAGAGAGAGGGACAGTGAGAGAGAAACAACTTTATTTAGTTTTTCACATGGCCTTAGTTGCTCTAACACTTAGTTGTGTACCTGGTGCTGGGGCTTGAACCCAGGTCCTTGTGCTTGCCAGGCAAGCGCCAAAACCACTGAGCTACCGCTCCAGCCCCTGGCTGAATGATCTTGATTATTAAAGTTCTCTTCTGCTAAGGTCACACTGTGGTGAGAATTCATATGGGGCACAAATGACTCAATGTATTTGCATGTTCAGAGAAGTCTATATACATATCTTCTTTCCAAATTCCTGTCACCAGTTTTCTAGTTCTGTTTGTTCTAATTCTTGACTGTCCAGCCAAGCCAGTGGTTACAGCGCATGGACTGGTATATAATCACTTACCTGATTCTTTCTCTTCCCAAATAAAGTTACACAACCAGCTTGACTGCCCAAAGTTCTGCCCATTGGGAAGATTTCCCTTTGTCACATCCTTTAGGGATGTTCCAGAAAGGGACTGAAGTGCTACAGTTGTCCACTTTTGGGTGGTGCCTGCACATTGTGAAGAACCATCTGTAAAATGAACCCTAATCTCTTTTCCTCTGTCAACTGACCATAGGGTACCTCCATGAGACCACATGTACAGACTGAGCAAGAGGAGGAAATGTAGCAGGAGTAGGAACTGTAAGCATTTGGGCCACTGCTTCATGTAACTTAACCTGTGCCTTCAGGACCTGCTCAGGTCAACCGCATATATATTACTACTTCCATTTGATGGAGCACTGCTGTGCATAGCTATATATTTTTTCATATGTACCATTTTTTTGAGAAGTACATAGAGATACAATTGAGGGGGAAACATTATCAAACCAACAGTAATCAATGTATACATACTTTGTTATCCAGAGGTAATGCCAAAACATGGATGACCACCTTGGGTTTCACCTGTTGCAGTTTCCCCCAGAAGAACTCATGCGTTAAATGGGTATCTGGTGAAGGAATGACATCAGCTTCTGGAATGGTTCCCCCATACTCCCACTCTCCGATCTCCTATGAGTTCTTCATACACACTCCCCCCTCTCCATCCCCCACCCTATACCTCCAAGTATCATAGGGAGCCATCCCACTATTACTCTGAGAGTCATTCAATTTGAAGTATTGTTAGGTTAGCCGTCTACCCTACTGCTTCCCCATATATTCTAGCATCCACAGGTGAGAGAAACCATTTGGCCCTTGAGTCTCAGGGATTGGGATACTTCACTAAGCATAATTCTGTCCATCTCCATCCATTTGATATCAAAAGCCATAATATCATCTTCTCTAATGACCGAGTAGTATTCCATTGTATATAAGTACCAAAGTTTTTGTATCCACTTGTTGAGTGAGGGGCATCTGGGTTGGTTCCATAGTCTAGCTATAGTAAATTGAGCTGCTATAAACATTGATGAAGCCATATCACTATAATATGCTGATTCTAACTCTTTTGTGAAAAAACCCAGGAGTGGGATAGCTGGGTCATAAGGTGGTTCCATCCTTAATTTTTTGAGGATTCTCCACACTGCTTTCCAGTTTGCAGTCCCACCAGCAGTGTAACAGTGTTCCTCTTTTCCCACATTCCCTCCAGCATCTGTCCTTGTTTGTATTCTTCATTTTTGCCACTCTAACAGGAGTGAGGTGGTACCTCATTGAAGTTTTAATTTGCATTTTTTCCCTTATAGCTAATGATGTAGAACATTTTCTCATATATTTTTGGGCTTTCTGGACTTCCACTGGAGAGAAGTTCCTTTTGAGATCTTTAGCCCATTTATTGATTGGGTTATTTGTGAGTTTGGACTTTAGTTTCTCTAGTTCCCTGTAAATTCTGGATATTAGCCCTCTGTCTGAGGTGTAGCTGGCAAAAATTTTCTCCTGTTCTGTAGGTTCTCTCTTGATGCTCTTGACTAGATCTTTGGCTGTGCAGAAACTTTTTAGTTTAATTTCATCCCATTCATTTATTCTTGATTTTACAGCATGAGCCATAGGAGTTTTGCTGCCAACTCCTATATGCTGTAGTGTTGACCCTACTTCTTTTTCAAGTAAGTTTAAAGTTGTAGGCTTAATATCCAGGTCTTTGATCCATTTTGATTTAATTTTTGTGCACGGCAAAAGATAAGGATCCAGCTTCAGTTGTCTACATATGGCTGTCCAGTTTGTCCAACACCATTTGTTGAACAGGCTTTCTTCCACACTATACTTTTGCCCCCTTTATTAAATATCAAATAGTTAATGATATGGGGGTTTGTCTCAGGATATTCTATTCTGTTTCACTGGTCTTCAGTTCTGTTTCGATACCAATACCATGCTGTTTTTGCTACTACAGCTCTGTAGTATAATTTCAGGTCAGGGATTGAGATACCCCCTACTTCTTCCTTTCTATAGAGTATTGTTTTGGCTAGTCTGGGTCTCCTGTTATTCCATATGAACTTGAGAATTTCTTTTTCTATATCTCTGAAGAATGCCATAGGTATCTTGATGGGGATTGCATTGAATCTGTATAGGGCTTTGAGTAGAATGGGCATCTTGATTATATTGATTCTGCCTAACCATGAGCATGGAATGTTTTTCCATCTACTCAGGTCTTCTGTAATTTCTTTTTTTTATTGTTTGGTAGTTTTCTTTGAAGAGGTCCTTAACATCCTTTGTAAGGTTAATGCCCAAGTATTTCACTTTTTTTGGAAGTGATGGTGAATGGGAGAGATTTCCTGATTTCTTCTTCTGCGGATTTGTTGCTGGAGTAAAGAAATGCTAGGGATTTGCTGGAGTTGATCTTGTAGCCAGTTACTTTGCTAAAATCACCTATAAGCTCTAGGAGTTTTCTGGCTGATGTTTTTGGGTCTTCTAGGTATAAAATCATGTCATCTGCAAATAGAGATAACTTCCTCTTTTCCTATACGAATACCTTTGATTTCCTTGACTTACCTGATAGCTCTAGCAAGGGTTTCAAGGACTATATTGAACAAGAGTGGGGAAAGTGGACAGCCTTGTCTTGTTCCTGAATTCAGTGGAAATGCTTTGTTTTTCTCCACTGAGGATAATGTTGGCTATGGGTCTGTCGTAAATGGATCTGACATAGTTAAAGTATCTTCCCTTGATCCCTATCTTTTCCAAAGTTTTGAGCATAAAGTGGTATTGAATTTTATCAAATGCTTTCTCTGTATCAATTGAGATGATTATATAATTTTTGTTTTCAATTCTGTTTATGTGGTGAATTATATTTATTGATACACATATATTGAACCAGCCTTGTTTCTCTGGAATGAAGCCCACTTGATCATAATGAATTATCTTTTTAATGTGCTTTTGTATCCAATTAGCTAAAATTTTATTTCGGATTTTTGCATCAATGTTCATCCGGGAAATTGGTCTGTAGTTTTCTTTCCTTGACGTGTCTTTGTTGGGCTTTGGAATCAGTGTAATGTTTGCCTCACAAAAAGCGTTTGGGAATGTTCCCTCTCTATCAATTTCCTGGAAAGGCTTGTGGAGGATCGGTGTTAGTTCTTCTGTAGAATTCTGCCGTATATCCATCCGGACATGGGCTTTTCTTTTTTTGGGAGAGCTTTGACTGCTGCTTCAATTTCACTTTCTGTGACAGGTTTGTTGAGGTTTTCAATGTCCTCCTGTGTTAAAGAGGGGATGT
>PVKS010022689.1:0-33376 GCA_004027875.1 Aplodontia rufa
TTTTGTTTTGTTTTGTTTAAAGAAAGAGAGACAGTGAGAGGGAGAGAGAGAAACAACTTTATTTAGTTTTTCGTGTGGCCTTTGTTGCTACAACACTCAATTGTGTACATGGTGCTAGGGTTCGAACTCAGGGCCTTGCGCATGCTAAGCAAGCACTGTAACCACTGAGCCACCGCTACAGCCCCTACATTTGTTCTTGATTGTTTGATGATGAATCCCACCGAATTGTAAGACCATGTTTAATGAATAAAAATAAAAAATAAATTAAAAAAAATTAACATTTATTTTTTATGATACTGCTATAATAATTGAGAGGTCATCTAATTAGAGTACTTCTTCAAATTATGTCAACCCATTCAGGATCCAAATTTTAGACCTGAATGTTGTTTAGTGAATGTGAAATAAACATGAAAAATAATTTGCTCTTAGAGAACATTTTCATCAAGCTACAATAAATAGTTGGATGCTTGACTATAACACTATCTACTAAGAGTATCTCTAGAAAGCTCACCATAATAAAGGTAATAAAAAATTCATATTTTCTACATCCTTCTAAAAAATGTTACCCCAAGTATATGAAGAAATAATTGTGTTTTTGCTAGCACATTTAACGAGTGTCTAGTATATTTTGTATTACAAAAGTGTTAAGTGAATCCATGATGTTTCCTTCCCAGGTCTGGATATTAGCAGGTTTAGTCAGCACATTGGTACTCTTGTTGTCTTAAGAGGTTTTGGTATACGTGGACACTCTCTCACTTCTTCCTTTATTTTTAAAAATAGCTCACATTTTGTGAATTGTGTTGAGTATATGCTATAAGTTAATCATGAACTTCTGAAGTCAAGTGTCAGCTCATGTAAGTTCAACAAACACTGAGTCATGACATCTCCTAGGAAGACAGATAAATCGATGCCCTTAAGAACTTACAGTGTAGTATCTCACTTACAGCTTTCTATCTTCAACTCTCCAAAACAGAGCCCTGAAATGCAGGTGAGCTTCAAAAGGCTTCATTCAAGAAACCTTACCTCCCCGCAAAAGCTAACTATTCAATAAAAAAAAAAAAAGAATATCTTATAGTTAAAGAAAAATGATCCATACAAAAAATAACTTCTATATAACATGGAAGTACTGTAATAAAGGTATAGAGATATGGCACTTAACAAAGTTGAGGAACTCAGGAAGAACTTTCAGGAGTAGATGGAATAGATTCAAGGGTGAAGAGCATTTAACCAACTAAACAGCTAAGACAGGTGTTCCAAGATGGAATAGATTCAAGGGTGAAGAGCATTTAACCAACTAAACAGCTAAGACAGGTGTTCCAAGGGAAGTTACAGAGACATAAAAATGAAGCGGGATGTACAAAACTGATAACAATTTTCAGTTAATTATAATGTGAGAAGATGGTTTCAACCAATAAGAAATTAGTCAAATACTACATAAGGTTAGAAAACAGAGGGGATCTGTATGCATACTTAAGTCTACATTTAATCAACAGGTGAAAAATTTTAAGAAAGAAATATGGCATGTTCTAAGAAAATCACATTGGTGCCATTATTGATGAAAAATTTAAGAGATACGGGGTTTTAGTGAAGGAAACCAATTTAGAAGCTCGGTTCAGAAGGGAGAAGGAGCGGAACTAGTTTGGCAGTCTTGATGAAGAAGAATTGCCCCCGAACTGTCAGATCCTTCTCTGGAAACAATGCTAGAGAAAAGGAAAGATATTGTGAGGATTTTTTTTTCTTTTTTTTTTTTTTTTAAAGAAAGAGGGGACAGTAAGAGAGAGAGAGAAAGAGAGAAGGAATCTTTAGTTTTTCATGTGATTTTCATTCCTTGGACACTTCGTTGTATATGTGGTGCTGGGGTTTGAACTCGAATACTCGCACACGCCAGGCAAGTGCCATAACTGCTGAACCATGGCTCCAGCCCTATTGTGAGGAATTTTTAACACAACAGATTACACAAACTGATAAACTCCAATATATTCTTACAATGCAATTAAAAAGGTTTTATTGTTTCTTACTGACAGTTATAGTCAATTCCTTAAATTTCCATCCCATCTCTGGTTAGATGGTGGAAAGCTGTCTATACTTAACAACACCATTTAACAGCTATCTCTTAAGTTATGTGGTTTCAGAAGGTAACTATTTTTCCCCCCACAGGGTGAATATTGTTTATTCTATTTCCAATACTTAAGAGTGCAATCTAGTTAAGAGTCTACAGTCCATTATCCTGAACTGAAATTATATGCAACAATTTTTTAAAGTAATTACCTTAAAAGATCATCCAGTTACTCTAAGAACATTCTAATAGCTTGAAACATTTTGGGTATTGTTAGGTACTGTGTTCTAGATGTGTTTTTGGTATTATTCTATACATATTCAAATGAGACAATAGATGACTTCAGTACCAATTATTTTTATAGATAATTATAATCAAGACTAAAAACCTTATTAATAATCCAATCAGGTGTTTGGAGGCATATGGGTGATATCACACATTGCCAGAACTTTCTTATATATTCCAAGCACCTGGCACTTAGCAGCTACTCATGATGGTTTGTTTGCTCAATATTCAATTAATATTTGTTGAAGTTATCCGTCTGCTAAGGCCAATTATCTCATCTGTGTAATCAACCATTTCACATTAATTTCTCCTTCCTTTGGCAGGCACACAGAGGAACAAAGAGATGTTCTTGATTCTGCATAGGTTTTAGGCTTTGCATATACTCTTTAGGACCCAATCCATGTGAGATTTCAACAGAAAGCCTGAATCATTTGCCAAGCAGGTTATCAGCAACTTCATATTGTCCTTATAGAAAACGTGCTTCCATCCTCACCTGACCATTCACAAAAGCATCAGACACAGTGGGCATTTACTCTCAAGAAGTCAAGTTTCGTTTGACAAAGAATGACTTCCAACTACTGTACTTTTTCTTGCCTCTACAATGAGGGAGAAATAGCTAAATAAAAGAAATACTGCCCTACAACCCAAACCAAACAGTTGCTTAATTTTATAAAGTAAGTGGTCTGAGTTGGTGGAGTAAGAGTCTGGATAGTGCAGAACATCAGCATCTGCTTTCTAAGCCTCCTTAATAGCCAGAATGACCATGTAGGATAGATCCTACCGATAAGATTTTTTAAAAAAGTCTTGTTGGTATTGCTGGAGAAAGTATCTGCTTTTCTAGAAAACAGGAAGGACACATAGTTGTCTTTTCCCTTCCTTCCATCCTTGAATAAAGATTGCACAGCCAGAGATGCTACTTCTAAACAAATACTATCCCACATTCACACAAAAGCTTTTTTCTTTTAAAAGAGAGAGAGAGAACTAATTTTATTTAGTTCTTCATGTGGCTTTCATTGCTCCCACACTTCATTGTGTATGTGGCACTGTGGTTCAAACTTGCATCCTTGCACATGCCAGGCAAGCACAGCTCCAGCCCTCATACAAAAGCTTTAAAAGCTAATGCCATCTAGTTTTCCCACCCTGTTCCCCTCCTTATTGCCATTATCAGGCAATGATTAACACCTGCTTATACTTTATAATCAATGAACATAATAGGGTCTGGTTCCAGATCACAAGTCTTCAAGCATTCTTGCAATGGATTCATCCAAATTCCCTTGTCTGAATTTCAGTTCCTTGATATCTTCAATTATCTTTACCTCCACTCCCTTTAGCCACACACTGGTATAGACATACCCTTACCTTATCAACTAATACTATTCTATGAAATATTTATTTCAAATACTTTTTCTTTTTGACATGAACCTCACATTCACCCTGATTTTCCATTCTATAACTCCCTTATACCTGTTTCTGCTAATATCTCCAGACCTCTTACCACTGTTCCCCTGACCCCAGGTAAAAGTCCCCATCTAAGTTAATCAACACAGTCAACAAACAATTAACAAATCCCTATGCTATGGGAGGAGTAGTGAGGAGTAGTGCTACAAAAGAAAATCAGACATAATCCTGCTTTCAAAGAACTTAATATTAAGACACAGGAGAGAGATACCAATCAAGGAACCAAAACCAAAAATATTTACAAGTGGTCAGTTTTAAAAAGTGAACAAAGCACTGATTTAGAAGGAGAATCACATGTGAGAGAAGAGGCTAAAGGTCAAAGATGCTTCTTCTAGGAGTTGATGTTCGAGCCAAGCCTTCAAGGATCAGAAAAGCAGTTGGTACAAGAACATATTGGGCAAAAGGGAGAACATACAAAACCTTTCTCTCTGAGGGATCTTTTGTCCTCGCCTTTCCGGTCTTTTTGTTCTGGCCAAGCTCTCCTGATCTACTGTACTCCTGTTTGTCCTGATCCTGTCTCTTCCTTTACTGTTTCCCACAACTTCTTTCTTTCCCTTTTAACTACCATATAATGTGGAACTAAAAATATCTAAAATCTTGGTCTAATAATTCTTAAATTATTAATTATAATGTAAATAGTTAACTACATACTCTGAATTTTTTTAAAAAAGTGTCCTGAATGTATATACTTTTTCAAAAAACATTTTAGTTTTTTTCTTTTGTTTTGTTTTTGTCTTTAAGACAGAGCAGGAGAGAGATACAGTAAATTTTACTTAGTCTTTCATCTGATTTTCATTACTCCAACACTCAGTTGTGTATGTGGTGCAGGAGACTGAACCTTGGTCTTTGTGTATGCCAGGCAAGCACCAAAACCACAGAGCCATACTGCTCCTGCCCCTGTATATATGCTCCTTGAAATGAAATATCTGCAGAATTTTATTTTGTGTCACACAAATTTTCTTCCTTATGAATCAATAAAACTGTACTACAAAAAAAATTCTCTCTCCCCATCTGTTTAAAAAAATAATAATAAGCAAATGACAAGTGAAATAAAGTTGGACTGTACTTAATTGCTTTTACAATAATTTTCTCATATGAAAGCTAAAATCAAATCTAACTTAAAGCATCCACAAAAAATATTAAATATTTTATTCTTTTAAAAATTATATATCTATAAATCTCTTTAAAGACTTTAAACAGGTACAATTATAGAAAAAAATGCATAGTGCCAAGTGATGGATTTTTATAAAGTCGCACCATGATTTTACATTTAGTAATATTAGTACTTAACATGTTTACAGCATCCATACCTTGTTGTCTTCCCAGTAAAGTGCAAAACATTCATCTCCAGGTTTCCACATTTTTGCATACTCCATAGGTATAGATGATTCTAGCACTTTTTCTGGCTTAATTGGGCCCGATCTTCTTTTGGGCCCACTGTTGTAAAATATTTTCTCATCATAGGGTGTAGCTGTGACAAGTCCTGCTGGCTTAATCGGTCCTACTCGTCTTCCTTTCAGGGGCATTTCTGTCTCTCCATTTGGAACACCAACAAAACTATTGCCTCGGACAGAATTCTGGTAATCAGTATTTACATTAAAATGTTTTTCAAATTTTACACTACTGAAAGCTTCATTGTTTATTGTTCGTGACTTCCTGTCATAAAAATGATCAGGATTACCTGTTTGGCTTTCCCTTTTCCCTCGTTTTTGGTTATTATAATCTATGGATTCTTGAAGAAGTGGATTTTCTTTTGCCTCTGCATAAGGTGAACCTTTCCCTGTTCTGTTTGGCATAGAGTTCTCTCTTTTTTTAAAAGCACTTTCATTGTGCTGAGAACTTAGAGGATATGAAGTATCTTTAGTTCTGTCATATCTAGAATATGGTCGATCACACTTGATTCTCTCTTCAGCCCATACTTCAGATCCTGAAGAAGTACTTGGTCTTTCAGAACCTCTATTTCTAGATAATCCACTGCCTTCTAAAACTGATTTTGTATTTTGGGTGTCTCTTTGAAAACGAGGAGGTTTTTCATTTCTTGGCTGCCTGGTATCACTTCGAGGGAGATATCTTGGTTGATTATTATCTTTTACTCCATTTTGTTCATTGTTTGACATTCTGTGTTGTCCCTGATGACACTGTTGCAACTGTGATTTAGATTCTGAAAAGCAAGACACCAAAAATTATTGTATTAATGTAAAATTATTGAACTACTATTTTAACATCTTCCTCCATCTTCCCATTTCATTATTTTAATTCCTTTTCACTTCCTTAGTCCTGTATTACTAACATACATGATTGTTCTGGTTAGCCATATTACAGAAATAAAGCAATGATATAAACTAAATGATATGATAAAATGGTGATAATCAAGTCATTTGTTCTTGCTCATGAATGTTTGCCTTTTTATAATATAACTACCCATATATGCAATTCTGGTAGTTCATGTCCCAAAACATTAATAAAATAGAAATGCAAACTGCTAACTCCAAAAATGGCTAAGAACTTATTAACCTATTTGAATCCTACTCTAATTTAGAAATGTACAACTTTATCAATCATAGTCTAGCATTTACAAAAATTTTCCTTCTTACAATCTTTCTAGATCTGAACTGCTGTTTGTATTTTGGATATGCTACTATGGAAAAGAATTAAGTTTCTTGATCAGGTACTACAGAGAAATACAGAAAAAAAAGCATCAAAAATATTACTAAGCAGGGCTGGAGCAGTGGCTCAGCGGTTATAACACTTATACAAGGACACAGGTTCAAACCCCAGCACCACCTACACAGTGAAGTGTCAGAGCAATGAAAGCCACATGAAAAATTAAATAAAATTGATTCTTTCTCTCTCTCTCTCACTGTCCTCTCTTTAAAAAAAAAAAAGAGATATTACTAAGCATAATAATAATAGATAATGTTCAACTTGAAACCAAAAGTAGTAATATGATAAATATGTATTAACAGAAAATATTTTAATGTTCCATGTCTTATAATTCCTTCCTGTTTCACATAAATGTCTATACTATTATTACTGAACACAATGATTTGTATTTGGTGAACAATGTTTCTTTTGTCATATACCATAATCAACATGCAGGTCACAATTCTTGTTCTGTCCTTTTTTTTTTTTGACATTTGGGATTGAACCCAGGGGTGCTTTATCACTAAGCTACTTTCCCAGTTCTTTTTATTTTTAAATTTTTTTGTTTTGCAAAAGGATCTTGCTAGGTTGCTGAGGGTCTCACCAAATTGCTGAGGGTGATCTCAAAGTTGCAAATCTCTCCGACCTCCAGGCACTATACACCAAAAGCACCCCTGCCCTATATCTGCAGACTACCAAAGCTATCACCAAACATTTCCAAATACTCTCTTGAACCAAAAACATATCTGTTAAGAGCGAGATAAATGAAAGAGATCTTCAAAGGTTCTGAGCGACAAAATGCATCACAAATTAAAGATCAAGATTCAAAATGGTAAAAAACAAAGCACTGCATTGAAACTTCTAAACAGAACCACTTGAAGCTAGAAGTCAACTAGTAGATTTTAAATGCTTACTTTTAAAAGTAAGAGAAAGGGCTGGAGTGGTGGCTCAGCGGTTACAGCACTTGCCCAGCATGCGCAAGTACAGGGGTTCAAACGCTAGCACCCACATATACAACTAAGAGTAAGAGCAATGAAAGCCATGTGAAAAACTTAATAAAAATTTATTCTCTCTGTCTCTCTCTCTGTCCTCTCTTTTAAAAAACAAAAAATGTAAAGGAAAATTTTAGTAAAATTCTACACCCAATCAAATTACCCACTATATTGTGACAAAGAATACATACTTTTCAAATATGTAAGATTTCAAATATTAGCCAAGACCATTTGAAGAGAGATTTTTTCCAAAGCATATCATATCTGTCCTCTTAAGACAACATAAATGTCTGATTTTAACAACTGTACTCAATTAAAAATTTTCCTTTAGAGCAAAAAAATGGTCACCTTTTGTTTGTGCTGACATTGCTTATTTTGTCTAGAAGTAAAGATTCTGGGAAGTAAGAAAAGTGGTGACCACAGCAGGACAGGAATGAGTACTTCAACAGGAAGCATGTATTAGCATATTTCCCCAGAAATAATTAAGAAATAAAAACAGCTGTGCCTTCTGTTGATAATCTTTGGTGGGTACCCTACATGGGTACTTTATACATATCAGCTATAGTGCTCACAGTAGTTTTGTGATATGCTCATTTGGAGCTTATTTAGTGGAGTGGGGAAAGGTCTCTTGCAGAATGAACAGAAGAAATTTCTCAGCTTTCAAAATAATTTAAATATGGAAGTGTTTTATTTGTTGTGAGCTACGTTTCAATAGAGAGTAATCTTTTTAGATCTGCTACGTTTAGGGTTTTGGTTTTCTTAAATTACCCCAGTTACTGCCACTGATATCTATGATGGTCAGAAGGCACAAAAATATTGAGATATGTATACATACACAAAAATATTTTACATATATTGATATGTACAGTATCAATTAAGCATCCTGGATTACAGATGGAAGCTAGATAACGATGTATACAGAATAAAGTCCAATTAGATTTGGCAGGTCGGGGAGAATTACTTTCAGTTCTTCTGAAAGAAAAAAAATGAGAGACTTTCTAGTCTACAATTTAGGATTAAAGGGTATTTAAAATCTGTGGAACAATACTTGAAAACTACATTAACTGGAAAATATCAAATTTCCTTTGGTTCCAAATTAGTCTACTTAAAAAACTTCTGGACATTTCTATTATTGTTCTTACTAACATGTAACACCTACATTTATGTATTCAATAACTCTTACGCACTGGTTTTCTTATCAAAAGAACAGTACTAGAAATCTGAACAGGGAATTCCTGTATTATTTGAAACAAACAAACAAACTGAGAAAGCTGCCTGATAATAAAGTAGAAAAATCATTTCATTTAACTCTTAAAATACTATTTTTGATTACTGAATTGATGATATAAATAATATTACAGAATAAAGCAATTTTACTAATAATGAACATACTTCATTTCCATTTTTATACTGAGATAATACAGAGAAAAAATCTATAAAGGAAGTTATTCAAAAGAAGTAAGAACACCCCTTAAGAATAAATTAATTCACTGGGAAAATAAAAATGTGCTTTTAAAAGAAGATTATTTTCATTTATATACATCTCATTTCAAAATGAAATAACAGTCAAGAAAGAGAGATTCTGAGGCTAGAGCTGTGGCTAGGCGGTTGAGGGGCTTGCCCCAGGCATGTGTGAGTACATGAGTTCAAACCCCAGCACCACATAGATGATCAAGTCTCGGAGTAACAAAGGCCACATGAAAAACTGAATAAAAATTAATTGTCTTTCTCTCTCTCTCTCACTATCCCTCTTTTATTTAAAAAGATGATAATATTTAATTTTTTGTTTTTTTCCCCATGTTTCCTATACAAAATGGAATCTTTCTAGAAATAGCTGTACATGGTGACATTTAATATTAAAAAGCTGAAAAATGGAATATTATCAAAAATGATAGAAATTACAAAACAGACAAAATTGAAAATTCCTAAAGATCAATGTGATAAAATCTTATGTGAAAAAAATCACTGAAGAATGACATGTGTTAAATCACCCAGAATAACTGTATTGTGGTTGATTTGAATCTTGAATTTGAGAATGGTATGTTTTATGTATATTGATGCTCCATTGTTTGGGGCATATATATTTACGATGGTTATATCCTATTGCTGTATGATTCCCTTGAGTAGTATGAAATGACCTTCTTTATCTCTTCTGATTAATTTGACTTGGAAGTCCAAAATTAGTAAAAGACATCATAAGATTAAAATCAGATCTGAAGTCAATGAAATTGAAATCAAGAAAGTAATACAAAAAAATTAATGAAACAAAAAGTTGGTTAATCAAAATTGAAAGGATTAAAAAGCCTGATAAACCATTAGTCACACTAACGAAAAGAAAGAGAAAAATCTCATATTACTAAAATCCAGGATGAAAAAGGAAACAGCACAACAGATACCTCTGAAATCCAAAGGATTATCAGAAACTATTTTAAAAATCTATACTCCAAAGCTAGAAAACCTTGAAGATACAGACGAACTCCTAGAGAAATACAACTACCCAAATTGAACAAGGAGGAAATAGAAAACGTGAACAGATCAATTTCTAGTAATGAAACTGAAGCAGTCATCAGAAGCCACCCAACAAAGAAAAGCCCAGGACCGGATGGATTCTCCACCAAGTTCTACAAGACCTTGAAAAGGAAGAACTATCAATACCAATCCTCCTCAAATTATTCCATGAAATAGAAAAGGAGGGAACTCTATCAAACTCTATGAAGCCAGTATCACCCTGACACCAAAACATGACAAAGACAAGTCAAGGAAAGAAAATTTCAGACCAAAACCCTTGATGAATGTAGATGCAAAAATCCTTAATAAAATGTCAGTAACCCATATATGAAAACACATTAAAAGAAAATAGTACACCATGACCAAGTAGGATTCATCCCAGGGATGCAAGGTTGGTTCAATAAATATAATCAACAAAGGTAATTCACCACATAAACAGACCTGAAAATAAGAATCACATGATTATGGTATCATTCATGTAGTATCCTTTTCATTGTTGTAGTTGTTTTTAAAGACAATCTAGATTCAATTTACAGGGAATATTCCCAATGCTACCATTATTTAAAATACTGCCAATCACACTTAGTGGCACATCCTAACAGGAAACATGTCAGGACAATGGAAACTGTTGGTTATTTCTTATAGGCTTCACTTATAAGAAAAAAACAAGCTGGCAAATTTAAAACCAGAGAAGGAAAGAAACAAGTAAAGCTTATAAGTGTTCTTTTTTTACCACAGTAGTCCCCCCACTTATCCAAACAGGATATGTTCCAAGATCCCACCACAGATAATATTAAAGATATACCAAGTTCTTTCCTATGCAAGTTAAATTTATAAATTAGTCACAGTAAGAAATTAACAATGATCACTAATAATAAAATAGAACAGTTATAGCAAAAAGCTATACTAAAATTGCCATTATCATTATTTTTGTACGTTGGAGTCATTATTAAGTAAAGTAAGGGTTATTTGAACACAGGCACTGGGATCATACAACAGCAGATCTGATGAGATGGCTTCCAAGGGACTAGCATATACAGTGTGCACACACTGGACAAAGGGATAATTTGTTTCCTAGGCAGGATGTAAAATAAAATGATGGTGTGATATTTCACCATGCTACTCAATAATACTCAATTTACAAATTCTTGTATTTCATACACACCTTATATATAGGCCAAAGCTATTTATTTATTTATTTATTTACTTATTCATTCATTCATTCATTTCAGAGCTGAAAACTGAACCCAGGGCACTCTACCACTGACCTATATCTCCAACACTTTTCATTTTATTTTCAGACAGGGTCTCACTAACTTGCCCAGGCTGGTCTCAAAAATCTTTTTGTCCCTGCTTCTCAAATAGCTAGGATTATAGGGGTTACCCGCCACTCTTTTTTTTTTTTTTTTTTTTTTTTTTTTTAAGAGAGAGGGGCAGAGAGCGAGAGAGTAAGAGAGAATCAATTTTATTTAGTTTTTCATGTGGGCCTCAGTGCTCCAAGACTTTGTAGTGTATGTGGTGCTGGGGTTTGAACTCACATACGCACACATGCCAGGCAAGCGCTGTACACGCTGAGCCACCTTTCCAGCCCCACTACCTCTCTTAATAGTGACTTTACTTTTATTGTGCCTACATTTTGATTGTGATCTGTCACATGAGGTCAGATACATAATTTTCCACTTGTGGCATTATATTGACACTCAAGAGATTCAAATTTTACAGCATTTGATATTTTAGACTTTTTTACTTAAAATGCTCAACCTAATGATACAACCATCTAGATGAAAGCTTATTGGGCTAAACTCTCACTTGTAGAGGTCCCACACTAAACAAAATCCTCTGAGAGCTTAGACTGATACAAAATAGGAAGGAAATTTTGATTTTCAATTACATTTTTAAAAAGAATTTTAATGCTCCACATATACACATCACTGAATCACAATTTCTTCTTTATAATGTTATTTTCTGTAATAGACACAAATGATGATGCTGATGATATGAACACATATCAAATTAAACATCTTAATTCTCTTCACAATCTATAATGCATTTAACCATTTAAATTTGTAGGATTGCCTTGAAAAGCTTCCTAGATTTTCCTGAGAAAATCTCCAACATTTTCTATTTTCTACCAATTAAGTTCATTTTAAGTTAATTTTAGAACATAAGATTTTTGGAGCAATGACCAAATTCTGAGGAAAAAAACAAGTGGAGATTCAATTTTTATAACACAGTACATTTCAGGCTTTGATTCCATGAAATCTTAAAATAGACTGAAAAATCAATTCATTAGCTTGTGTCAACTATTTTTTTTTTTTACTATAAATCCAAGCTTAACTAAGAATGCGGTAACTTAATAGTAGATGAGTGGATTAACAAAAGAAAAATAGTAAAAAAATGATGTCTGCCAAAGCCACTTCAAAGGTGCCCATACACAAAGCTTTCCCCATTGCCAAAGACACTTCAAAGGTAACTATATACAAAGCTTTCCCTATCAATCTTGTTACCTTTATTCTACCATAAAGATAGGACCAAGAGAATGTAAAAATCATCTACAAGCACAACCACATACCACCTATATATGTATAAATTTATTGTATATCTGTTTGTATGTATTTCTGTGAGTTGTAATATCATCTTTAAAAAGTATTTAGGGCAGAAAAACAAACACTTAAAAACAATGAATGAGTAAACAAAAAGTATTTGATTGTATTTCCAAATCATTAAAAAAAAACACAAAAAACTAGTTGTTCTTATTTTGTCAAGAAAACTTGAAATAAAGGACCAAATATTAATATAGGTTACAAATACGCCAGGAAACTTAGTGTCTACTTTGTGAGATAAAACAAATCACAAACTAAAGGGACACAAGATGTTTATTAAAAAAGATTTTATCCTTACTGTAAATTGTAAAAAAGAAAAGAAAAAAAATTTAAGGGTTAGCAGAAGTTGTTTTAAATACAATAATCAAATGTGATTTGGCTTTTTTTTTTTTAAGAAAGAGAAGGACAGAATGAGAGACAAATAGAGAATGAGAGAAAATGAGAGTATCAACTTAATTTTTTCATCTGGCCTTTGTTTCTCTGACACTTAGTTGTATATGTGGTACTGAGTTTTGAACCTGGTTTGGCATATTTGTAAACTAGCCACTTAAAACAACTATGTCAAGTCGTGCATGAGTTACTATCATCAAGTTTGAATTCATTATGATTTAGGAGACACTATAACAATCAAAAGGATACACAGAGGGACAGGAAATTGAAAGGAAAACAAAGAAGATCTAAGTGAGATAGTATAAAAAGCAGATGCGATAAGAATACCAAGTCAGTCAGGAAGAAGTGACAGATAAATGAAAAAACAACAGAGATTCTTCTGCTGGCTTTTCAGAAGCGAATACCATGACTATTGTGTAAGTGTGATCCATTTGGTAACAACCTGAGGGACAGCTCATAGGAGATGAAAGGAGTCTTCAGCAAATATTAAGCGAGAAAACAATATTAGTTCCTATATCCAAAGGACTGAATTTTGCTAACAATTAGGCTTTAAGAGGATACTGGACCTCAGGCTAGATCAAAACCTTGACACAGAAACTACAAGATAATAAATTTCCATTTTTTAAGAAGTTGACTTTGAGATAATTCATTATGCAACAACAGAAAACTAGTATCTATTTACATAACTAGTATCTATTTACATAACTAAATCTGCCATCTAGTAGGAATAAAGTTGGGAGTTATGTGGTAGATTTGCATATACAATCAAGAAAATATGGTTTTCTATGTTACTGCTTATAATTATCATGTATATTAAACATTTGTTTTCTCAAATATGTGACTTTTCTAGACAATCTAATAAAAAGCTTCCATTTCATGAAACCTAAATACTTCAAATCTATAAAAAACAAATAAATAAAAGTATTACCTCCAAGCTTATTTGGTTGGATTTAAAATATAATTCAAAGAGCAAACCTGATTTAAAAGTATATTTCCTTAGTCTTTTCAAAACATATTTTTAAAACTCATATTGCACTCTTCAGAACAAAGATTCATATTTAACTTACCTACTTTTTCACTATGCTACTCATGAAGTATATCATTTTAAGAAATACATTCATTGTGAAAACAATTTTTTTTACTCTGAACATTTTTATAATATGTAAGGAAAGACCAATTTCACAATCAAAATAAAATATGTAGGATTATATAATAATAAGTTTTCCAAAACAATAATCTATTTACATAACTAAATCTGCCATCTATTAGGAGTAAAGTTAGGAGTTGTTTGCCAGATTTACATAAAATACAATGAGGATAAAATAAGCTGCTGTTTATGTTTTCAGACTGTATCAATTAAAATTTTCTTCTGTGCTTTTGCTAACCAGGAAATGCACTAAAGAAATTTCTAAACACTCAGAATAAAGATTCATATCATCACCTGCTTTATTATACCATTTTGTATAATTCCAAATAAAGTGTGGTCTTTAAAAATACAACTATTTTTTAAAAAGGAGTCTAAGTTAGCCTACCTTCCACATTCAAAGTTCCCATTTTAGATTCCAGGAAATCAAATAATGTGCTTGGTGCTGATGGCCTTGCATTTCCCAGATCTTCTTCATCGTCAGATCTTACTCGACCCCTGCCTTTTCCTCTACCTTAAGATTTAAAAGTAAAACATTCATATGCATATATATATGTATGTGTGTGTACATACATATATTTATATATATATATTGTATATGGAAAAACACAAGGAGAGAATACACTGAAATAAAATCAGCAATTATTTTAAGAAGGATGTTATATATATTTCTTTTCATATTTTTCTGTATTTTCAACTTTTTTAATAATAAAATTGCTTTTAAATGATTATCTTAAATAGTACCTTCAACCCATTTTGTCCCGGTGTCCCAGATGTGGAACATCTATAAAAACTACTGAGCAACAAATATAACAATTACACAACTCTGAAATAATTTTTATTTTCACAGAATTGAAAACTTGCAGCTTAATGGGTTAATCCTCTAAATAAGCTGTGTAGTGATTTGAATTTGCTTATATAAATTATCTTTTAAGGGAAAAAATCATATTTGTAAGATTCTTCTTTAATAATGGAATTTTCTCATTATTTTTAATTGGTGAATTGGAATTATACATAATAGAGGGATTCATTATGTCATATTCAAACAGGCACATAATTTGATCAATCTCACTTCCCAGTACCTTTCCTTTCCTTCACCCCTACCCAGATCTGGTTGTTTTACTCTAGTGATCTCCCTTCTATTGTTATTTAATGTGTGCATTACAATTATTATGCATTATAATTATATATATTAAACATAAATATATGGGATTGTGGTAAATTCATACATGGACACAGCATAGTTTGGTAGATTTTTATTTCCCAGTACTTCCCCATGCCCTTACTTCCTCGCACCCTCTTGCTCATCTTTCTCTACTCACTGGGTCTTCTATTTTTATGAGATTTCCCCCTCCACACAAACACTTTTTAAAATTATCTCTCTCTAGCTTCCACGTGTAAAAGAAAACATTTGACCCTGGCTTTCTTAGAGTGGCTTATTTCACTTAGCAAAATGTTCTCCAATTCCAACTATTTACCAGAAAATGACATAATTTCATTCTTCTTCTTTATATCTGAATGATATTCCATTGTAACCACAGAATTTTTAAAAAACACATAATACCTTTGACCATACTGAAATTAAATACCACCAGATAAAATTTATTTTCTTAATTTTAAAAAATGTACAGACTGTTTAATCAGTCATGTAAGTGGCATAGGTCTAGAAATAATTAATAGAACTAAGTCACATTATGTCATATTTTCTCTGCTACTCATAATAACTTTGTTAAATAAGGCACTGTTAGATAAAGTTTATATAAAGACAGAGAGAATCAGAGTAACCTGGTTCCAAACTCATGATTGTTCCATTTAGGAAGCTACATGAAGTTATAGCCTTCACAATGACAAAACTAGTCTCTTTTGATGACATATATTATTCTGAAAAGTAAATAATGGTATCTGGCACATCCCTATTAAGTTATACCTCTTGGAGGTGGACCCATAACAGGTTTCTGTTTATTGCTGTTAAGAAGTACATTCAGTGCTGCTTCTAGGTTGTTGCCATTATCCATAAGAGCTTGCCTCGATGCTTCCTTACTGAAGCCCATTTCTGTTATATGCTTCAGTGCCTTTTCATCAACCTGTAAGGAGTGAAGAGAAAGCTATGCTGATAGTTTGTAAATGAAGTGAGGTAGGCATTTTAAACTATTTACTGTCTTTTTACACAAAATCATATCTCATATTATGAAAAAGACTATAATAGTACAACATTCACGTGCTATTTGTTCATACTAACAGTCAACAAGAATCTGTATGAAAATGGACTGTGACTGGAGTACTCTCTAACTGAGCAAATCCCATTGCAAATGCAAAACCAAAAAGAATTTCATATTCAAATGAGCCTTTGAAAATAACATAATGGAGAGGAACTACCTAGGGAATGTTTTGCATGGTAAAAACTGGAAAATTTTTGATACTTCTCCATTAAAGAGAAGAAATGGAATTTATACAGCACCTCTCCAAAAACTAAAAGATAGACTGAGGGCACTTAAAAAAAGCATTAATTTTATAGTTGATTCTTTATCCTTACCAATTCTCTATAAACACCTTCATGTTTCCCCTCTGATTTGGCTGACTTTTCTTTCTGTAAAAAGTCCCTGTTTCGGTTACCAACAGCACTCATATTGAGATTACTTCTGGCACCACCACCACCTCCTCCAAATGTCTTGGTCTTTAGCATAAGAGAAACATAAAAGAAAGATAAGTAAACAGCATTTAAAAATAGCCTTAAAACCCATGCTACTACTAAAAAATCTGGCAAAATAAAGTAAGTTTATTAATTAACATTTTACATGAAAAATGAAACAGCTTGTTCATTTCAACAGCACAGATCACAGATAAGTACTACCTATCCTTTCTTCTCACAAGTCCAGGTTTGGCAACACAACATCTACAGGATTAAAATGTAAGTCTCTCCAACGCAAGTCATTCAAATAAATGTAAGTGTGCAACAATATAGAAGAAAATAAAATAAGCATTGTAAAGATTAGTTGTCAAAATGATTCTAGAATAAACTTCCAGCAGAAAATATATGACTGATGTATTAGACCTGGGTTCTAAATCCATCTACATGGCAAAGTTATCCTTAGCAAGATTCTAAACCTATATAAGAAGCGGTTAAATTATGGCCCTGAGATAGTAATGAGACAGTTTTAGGAGAGATAGTAAAATGGTTAGATAGTCAGGATAGGAAAAAGGGCCCCCTCTAAGAGCTAGCTGGTAGAGAGTGATTGACAGGGCATGCTCAGGGCTTTTAAATGCAAAAAGACCATGAGGCTCACCTTTGTCCTTATTAAGAGATGGGGTGGTCATAGGTGGGAACTAGGAAGTATTTGCCACCTTTTGTTTCACATAGATTTTAACCAGTGGTGTTCTTGACCAGTCTCAATGCCTGTTTTGCATAGATTTTAACCAATGACTTTGGTACTAAGTTTCAATGCTTGCTTTGCATAGGGTTCAACCAATGATGTAGATGCATTTCTCAATGCCTGCTTTGCATGAATGTTAATTATGTTCCTACCCCAAATCTATATAACCCCTGGCCTGACCTCCATTAGACGGTGGTGTCCTGCTTCCAGGTACCTATGCAGAGTCTCTGCTCTTCTTCCTAAATAAATCCTACTCCTTTTACTCCTCCTTCTGTGGTTGCCCGTGGATTTTATTCTTCAAATTCTGAGACAAGGACCCAAAAGATTGGCGCAGAATTCCTGAGATGAATTTCCATCACACCAAGAGCTGCAACACCCAGCTTTTAGCTGGAGAGTTGCTAACACTTTCGGCTGCAAACATCTGCAGCCCACTCAAATTCCCAGTTTTTGCTGGGAATCGCTGCAAACACTAGAAGTGGGCTATTTTGGCTGCTGGACATTAAAACTACTAATTTATCATTTACGTTAATACATCATTTCTTATACCACATAAAAGCCTTTAAGTCTATGTCCTCATTTTGTCTCATTTGAAAAAGTATGTATAACTAAATTTGAAATTTTAATTTGATCTAATATTTACCTTTTCAAAACTATTATGAAAAGATGACCACAAAGAACTTTGTTTTGGAAAGATACAAATTCATGGGTGAAAAGCATCCTACAGTTGTTACTTCCACAGTATCAAATTAAAATACGGTTACATAATTTTATAGTTCTGGCAGCTTTAATAAAAAATGGAAAAGTTAAAATTTTTTATTAGATATTTTATTAGAGATAATGATTAATATTTTAAACTTTTAAAACAATTACAGTAAGAATATATTTTAGATATAAATGTATACAACACTGGGAAATTATTTTGAATCAGATTAAAAAGTAGAACCTAAAAAAATAGAAAAATCAGGCTGGAGTGGTGGCTTGGTGATTATGGCGCTTGCCCCACAAGTGCAAACACAAGGGTTCAAACCCCAGCACCACATAAACAACTAAGTGTTAGAGCAATGAAGGCCAGATGAAAAACTAAATAAAAATTGATTCTTTGTATCTCTCACTGTCCCTCTCACTTAAAAAAGAAAAAAGAAAGAAAGAAAAATCATGTTAGATGAACACTAAAAGATAACATTTAATATCTCTATCGGGTAGCTAATACTCCACAATATTTAATTTTAATTCAAATGAAAAGACTAAAACTCATTACGGATTTATTCAATTAGGGGATTATGGAATTCCAGCAACAACAAAAAACAAACAAACAAAAACAAAACAAAAAAAACCAGATGTGAAGACGGGAACCACACCTGTGGTTCCTGCTGCTTAGGAAGCTGAAGTACAAGGATTACTTAAGCCCATGAATTCCATGAATTCAATTCCAGTCTTCACAATACAGAGAGACCCAATCTCAAAAAACTTAAACTGTCTTGAGAGCCATTTGATACCATTACCTGTTTAACTTAACTATAAAGAAAAATGTGGATTTATCTCAATGTGATAAAAGTTTAGCAGATGGGAGACAATTTAGCATAGTTAAGCACAGACTTTGGATTAGCTGGACAAGGTTTGTACTAGTCTTTGCTCCACCATTTACTAGCTCCTAGAGCAAATCACTCAACTTTCACCTTCCGCTCAGGTTTTGTAGCTTCAAAAAAGGACTGAGGAAAACTACTTTGAGAGGATTAAACATCATCATCAACAGAAGTAATTACCTCTATAACTGGCACAGGGAAAACAATCATTAACAGATAATAAATACTATTTCATTTAAAATACTGTTGCCTGAAAAGTCTGGAGCCTGACCAGTTGCAAATTAAATACGTTTCTGGAATTTATATTCTGGAACACCAAAATTGTTTTTTCTTTTGGTGACAATGAAATAGTCCCATCTTCTGGACACATTTCCTTATTATTTTCCTTTCCACTAAGGAATAGGATAAATAGCATCGTCAGAAATGCTTTTCAGTACTTTACAACACTATCACTCAAAAAAACAAAATCTAGAATCACCATAACTTACACATTACCCACCATGTAACTGGCACTGCCCTTTATGAACCACATGTTGTTATTCACCATATGTGACTTATGTATGTAAGAGATGATCATAACTAAAAATCAAGGAGGCTCATAAAATTGCCTAGCAATCTTACTGTAATTCCCTAACCCATTGATCTCCCATTCTAGATGACTATTTTTCACATTCTCATCAATTCTAGATCCTATAATACTTTCCCCCCTCATTGTTACTGTGTTATCTTCCTTTTTTTTTTTATTAGATGGATATAGAGATACAATTGAGGGGGAAACATTATCAAACATTCAAGAACCAATGTATATATACTTAGTTATCCAGGGTTAATGCCTTATCATGGATGCCCAGCTTGGGTTCCCCATCTTGCTGTTTCCCCCAGAAGAACTCCTGAGTTAAATGGATATCTCGTGGAGGGCAGAGATCTCCTTCTGAGATGATTCCGCCAAACTCCCACCCTCCAGTATCCTAGGAGTTCTTCATACATCCTCTCACCCTGTCCCCCTCCATATGCCTCCAAGTATCCTAAGGAGTCATTTCCCTGTTGCGTTGAGAATCATACAATTTGAAGTTATTGTTAGCTTAGCCGTCTAACATACTGCTTCCCCATGTATTCCAGCTTCCATAGAAGAGAGATACCATTCAGCCCTTGAGTCTCTGAGATTGGGATACCTCACTTAGCATAGTTCTTTCCATCTCCATCCATTTGATATCAAAGGCCATAATATCATCTTCTCTAATGGCCGAGTAGTATTCCATTGTAGATATGAACCAAAGTTTTTGCATCCACTCATCCAGTGAGGGGCATCTGGGTTGGGTCCATAATCTAGCTATAGAAAATTGAGCTACTACAAACTTTGATGAAGCCACATCACTATAATATGCTGATTCTAACTCTTTTGGAAAAATACCCAGGAGTGGGATAGCTGGGTCATAAGGTGGCTCCATTCTTAATTTTTTGAGGATTCTCCACACTGCTTTCCATAGTGGCTGAACCAGTTTGCACTCCCACCAGCAATGTGACAGTGTTCCCCTTTTCTCACAGCCCCTCCAGCATTTGTTGTTCTTAGAATTTTTTATTTTTGCCATTCTCACAGGAGTGAGGTGGTATCTCATTGAAGTTTTGATTTGCATTTTCCTTATAGCTAATGATGCAGAGCAATTTCTCATTTATTTATGGGCTTTATGGACTTCCTCTGGTGAGAAGTTTCTTTTAAGATCCGAAGCCCATTTATTCATTGGATTATTTGTGATTTTGGTGTTTATTTTCTTCAGTTCTTTATATATTTTGGATATTAGCCTTCTGTCAGAGGTGAAGCAGGCAAAGGTTTTCTCCCATTCTGTAGGTTCTCTCCTGATGTTCTTGATTAGATCTTTATCTGTGCAAAAACTTTTTAGTTTAATTGCATCCCATTCATTTATTCTTGACTTTACTGCTTGAGCCAGGGGAGTTTTGTTAAGGAAGTAGCTGCCGACTCCTACGTCCTGTAGTGTTGACCCTACTTCTTTTTCAAGTAAGTTTAAAGTTGTTGGTTTAATATCCAGGTCTTTAAACCATTTTGATTTAAGTTTTTTGTAGGGGGAAAGGATCCAGCTTCAGTTGTCTACATATAGCTGTCCAATTTGACCAACACCATTTGTTGAACAGGCTATCTTTCTTCCACACTATGCTTTTGTCCCCTTTATCAAATATCAAATAGTTAAATATATGGGGGTTTTGTCTCAAGGTCTTCTATTCTGTTCCACTGATCTTCAGTTCTATTTAGATACCAATACCATGCTGTTTTTGCTACTACAGCTCTATAGTATAATTTCAGGTCAGGGACTGAGATTATTTCTTCCTTTCCATAGAGTAATGTTTTGGCTAGTCTGGGTCTCCTGTTATTCCATATGAACTGGTGAATTGCTTTTTCTATATCTGTGAAGAATGCCATAAGTATCTTGATGGGGATTGCATTGAATCTGTATCAGGCTTTGGGTAGAATGGCCATCTTTACTATATTGCTTCTGCCTAACCATGAGCATGGAATATTTTTCCATCTATTCAGGTCTTCTGTAATTTCTTTTTTTAGTGTTTGATAGTTTTCTTTGTAGAGGTCCTTAACATCCTTTGTAAAGTTAATGCCCAAGTATTTCATTTTTTTGGAAGCGATGGTGAATGGGAGAAATTTCCTGATTTCTTCTTCTGCAGATTTGTTGCTGGAGTAAAGAAATGCTAGTGATTTGCTGGAGTTGATCTTATAGCCAGCTACATTGCTGAAAAGACCTATAAGCTCTAGCAGTTTTCTGGCCGATGTTATTGGGTCTTCTAGTTATAGAATCATGTCATCAGCGAATAGAGATAAATTAACTTCCTCTTTTCCTATATGAATACCTTTGATTTCCTTGTCTTACCTGATGGCTCTGGCAAGGGTTTCAAGGACTATACTGAACAAGAGAGGGAGAGCGGACAGCCTTGTCTAGTACCTAAATTCAGTGGAAATGCTTTCAGTTTTTTCTCATTGAGGATAATGTTGGCTATGGGTCTGTCATAAATGGATCTGACATAGTTAAAGTATCTTCCCTTGATCTCGATCTTTTCCAAAGGTTTGAGCATAAAGTGGTGTTGAATTTTATCAAACGCCTTCTCTGCGTCAATTAAGATGATTATATGATTTCTGTTTTAAATTCTGTTTATGTGGTGAATTACATTTATTGATTTGCATATGTTGAACCAGCCTTGTTTTCCTGGAATGAAGCCCACTTGATCATAATGTATTATCTTTTTAATGTGCTTTTGTATTCGATCAGCTAAAATTTTATTAAGAATTTCTGCATGAATGTTCATCAGGGAAATTGGTCTGCAGTTTTCTTTCCTTAATGTCTTTGCTGGGTTTTGGAATCAGTGTAATATTTGCTTCACAAAAAGTGTTCGAGAGTTATCCCACTCTCTCAATTTCCTGGAAGAGCATGTAGAGGATGTGAGTTACTTCTTCTGTGAAGGCTTGGTAGAATTCTGCCATATATCCATCGGGACCTTGGCTTTTCTTTTTTGGGAGAACTTTGATTGCTGCTTCAATTTTGCTAACTGTGATAGGTTGGTTTAGATTTTCAATGTCCTCCTGTGTTAAAGAGGGGATGTCATGTGTGTCCAAGATCCTGTCCATGTCCTCCAGGTTATCAAACTTGGCAGAGTATAAATTTTCAAACTAGGTTCTGATAATCTTCTGGATCTTGGATGAAGGTGAGTCTGTGATGATATCCCCATTTTCATCTTTGATTTTGTTAATTTGCTTCATTTCATTCTTCGTTTTGGTGAGGTTGGCAAGGGGTCTATTTTATTTTTTCAAAGAACAAACTCTTAGTTTTAATAGTTTGTATAGTTTTTCTGTTCTGAATTTCATTGATTTCAGCTCTGATTTTGGTAATTTCCTGTCTTCTGTTAGCTTTGGGGTTGGACTGTTCCTCCTTTTGTAGTCATTTGAGTTGAAGCATAAGGCTATTTATCTGATCTCTTTCTAGATTTTTGATGTATGCACTCAGTGCTACAAATTTACATCTTAAGAATCCCTTCATACTGTCCCAGAGGATTCGATGTTATTTCCTCATTGTCATTCAATTCCAAGAATCTGTTAATTTCTGCTCTCATTGCCTCTTTTACCCATCCTTTAAGAGGGAATTATTCAATTTCCAAGTATTTGAGTAATTTCTGTTGTTTCCTCTTGTTGTTGATTGCTATGATTACAGCATTGTGGTCTGACAAGATACATGAGACTATATCAACTTTTTTGTGTTTGTTAAGATTACCTCAGTGAACTAGGATGTGGTCTATTTTAGAAAAGGATCCATGAGCTGATGAGAAGAAGGTAATCAGCCAACTTAAGATGGAATATTCTGCAGATGTCTGTTAAGCCCAATTGATTAATAGAGTTGTTCAGATTGGAGATGTCTTTATTGATTTTTGTTTTGATAATTTGTCTAGAGTTCATAGTGGTGTATTGAAGCCCCCCAGTATTATTGTGCAAAGATCAATGAGGGGATTAATGTTCTTAAGTATTTTTCCATATATTTGGGGGGGTGTAATTGGAGGCATAAATGTTAATATCGTTATATCTTCTTGATGGACTGTCCCTTTTAGTATTATACAGTGACCCTCTTTTTCCTTTCTGACTAGTTTTAGTGGGAAATTGATTTTATCCGAAATTAGAATCTCCACGCCAGCTTGCTTTTCTGGGCTGTAGGCCTGGTAGACATTTTGCCATCCTTTCACTTTCAGCCTGTGTCTATTTTGGAGTGTCAAATGTGTCTCTTGCAGGCAACATATTGTTGGATTTTGTTTTTTGATCCAGTGGACCAATCTGTGTCTTTTAATTGGGGCACTGAGACCATTCACATTCAAAGTTAGAATAGATATGGGAGGCTGAGTCTCTGACTTTGTATCAATTACAGAGTTTTGAGTCATCTTGGAAATCAGTTTGTGTATAATATGATTATTGACTCTCCCTTGTTTAAGGATTTAGGATATCATTGGCAATTTCTTTTGAATGGAGAACATCCTTGAGAATGTTCCGTAGAGCAGGATTTGTATCTTGCAAGCTCTAGTTTATCCTTGAAGTATTTAATTTGCCCATCACATTTAAAGCTGAGTTTTGCAGGGTATATTATCTTTGGGTGGAAGTTGTTATTTTTTAACACTTGAAAGATATTGTCTCAAGCTCTTTTGGCCTTCACTGTTCGCTCTGAAAAATCCATAGTGATCCGAATTGGTTTCCCTCTGATAATGATTTGGGGCTTTTCTCTAGCAGCTTTCAGGATTCTCTCTTTAATTTCTCTGTTATTCATTTTATATATGATGTCTTGGTGAGTTTCTCAATTGATTAAGTCTATTTGGTGTTCTATAAGCATCTTGGATGTGATATTCCAGATTGATAGTAAAATGAAGGAAGTTCTCACTTATGATTTCACTTAAAAGGTTTTTGAATCCTCTTGTTTGCTGTTCGGAGTTTTCCTCCAGCCCAATGATTCTCAGATCATTACGCCTCATCTCATCAAAAATTACTGGGAATTTCTATGCCTCATCTCACCAAAAATTACTTAGAAGTTCTGATTATGTAATATAAGCTGTTTATCTTGTTTAACTTCTTTGCATTCTACATTGTTTAGCCTATCCTCATTGTCCAATGCTCCTTCTTCAAGAGCTGAAGTTGTATTTCCAGTTGAGTCTACTCTGGTGTTAGTATCTTCCAGTGAAGATTTGAATTGGTTAACCATGTTTTTGAATCCTGATAGCTCTGCTACATCTCTTTTCAGAATGTCTATTTCTTTGTACAGCTAGCTGATCTTTCATCTCATGGTATTATTCCCTTATTTCCCTGTAGAAGTTGTCTCTCATGTCTTGAAATTGTTCCCTGATCTCTTTCCTTATTTCATCTCTCAATTCTTTGATTGCATTACAAATCATAATGTTGATACAATGTCTGTGGTTTTCATCTAGGGCTCCAGCTATGGGTTCCTTGGGTGGAGAGCTGTGTGTTGAGGAGTGGACTTATTTCCCCTTTTCCTCCTTTTCTGAGTCAGAGAGCATGTCTTGGTGGAGTAATTGGAGCTTCTTATGGCTTTGCTTCCTTGTGATGGGTTTCTTTGAGAGAGTTCTCACAATATATTATGATAGCAACCCAGTACTCATTTTGAAGCATGTCTATTTCTTCAGATAGTAGGGTCTCCCTCAAAGTGGGGAGAAGGAATGACTAGGAAGTCAAGGAGGTGAATTGGGGAGGTATAAAATCACATCTGCCTTAGAGTAAAGAGGAACAAGGGATTGGGGGGAGTAGATTATTCTATTAGGACTAAGGAAAACATAAAAATAGGGCATAGGTAGGGTAAAGACTTTGGGTGAGGATGAGAGAAAAATGCTTATATTTAGAGATTACCAGAGTACAGGGGAGCATGAACTTGTATGTGGCGTGGTTATCTTCACTCACCAGAGGCTGAGGCTATTTTGCTATCATGAAATGTTTTCCTGATTGGAACCCAATGTTATGGGGATAGCAGTAGGGTTCAAGAAGACATAGAGAAAGTAGGAACCAATCACCAATACATACACACGGATAAATATTTACATCCACCAACACCAAATTCAGTATTAATCGTAAAGCAAGAAAGGAAAAAAAAAACCCAACAGTAATGTTAAAAATTTAAAAATATTCCAACTGGATCCCCGTTTTTTAAAAAAAGAAAAAACAAAACAAAACAAACAAACACAAAACCAAGAGGTGAACAAAAAACAAAACTAGTTGGTAAAGTTCTGAGTTTTTCTGCCCCCTCAGTCAGTGAGTATGTACCATGGGGGGGATGTGTTCAAATCTGTCATCTAGCTGGGGAATCTTCGCATTTAAGCTTGTCGGGGGAGAAGCAGAAGCAGATTGGTTAAGTCCGGTGACTTGGTTTCTCACGGAGAATCTCCTCAAAATTTTCTGTTTCTAAGGGGTATTCAGCTCCCCCTGGGCTGTAATCCTGAGATGATTGCTTTCTGCCTATCCACACTCTAGAATTTCTTGGGCCTGGGACTCAGAAGTTATAGACAATCTAGTTGATCTTAGTGTAGATGTGTGGGTCTCTGACTGATCCAAGGAGCATGGCCAGCCTGAAACTCGCTTCCTCAGGATCACTGGTGACCCACTCTGTGTGTCTTGTGATCTTTAGAAGTCCCAAGAGCTCCTGTGTGGGGTGTCTTGCTTTTTTTTAACTTAAAAAAACTTAAACAATCATTGAGGAACTCACACAGATTTTCTTTTTCTTTTTTTTAGAAAGAAAGAGGGGACAGTGAGAGAGAGACAGAGAGAATCAATTTGTATTTAGTTTTCCACATGGCTCTCATTGCTTCAAGACTTTGTTAAGTACATAATTCTGGGGTTTTTACTCATGTACCTGCACATGCCAGGCAAGCGCTGTAATCACTGAGCCACTGCTCCAGCCCCTCACGCACGTTTACACCACAAAAAGAGCAGTGAGTAATCTCCCTGATTCTACACTGTCAGTCACAAGACTTTTTAACTGTCCTTGATAAAGTTCCTCCTCACTCCTTTCTTCATGATATACTTTCTGCATTCTCTTATTTCTGTCCCACATTGCAGACCATAGATCTATAAACACTCATTCCTTTATCTCATTTGACCTGATGATTTTAAATATCATCTATATGTGTATAGTAGTAACTCTCAAATACATTTATCTATTTGAAAGTTGATTTCAACCGTATTTTTTTTCTCACTAGTAAAAATTACCGTATGCATGTCCAATAGGCATCTCAATATTTATATGGTCTTTGTTTTTATTTGACAGAGTCTTACATATTGGAAGGGATCATTGTTACATATTCACATATACATGCATATTAAAAAAATAAACTAAGGCTGATCCTAGTCTAGCATCACTCCCCACTTCGTCCACTCCCCTATCTCATGTCTCCTCTATAATACCTCCGTGCTACAGATAGAAATGAGCACATGTATGCATATTAATTTTTGAAATTTCTGAATTTCTCTGCCTGCCTGTGTATAGTTAGGCCTCTTATGGGAATCCAGTGTCCCCAGCCATATTGATAAGCCTCCTTTTCCCTCCCTTCCCTCACTGCCTCCCTCCCTTCTCCCCTAATTTTATAGTTATGGTTTCCCCAGCTTATTTGAAGCTTCAACTTTGGTGGGTTTATTAATAAAACTTTGTTAACTTTCATCCTATCTTAGGTTTTACTCTAGCATCCACATATCAGATAAAATATTGGGCTGTTAAGTCTCTGTTCTGGGATGTTTCACTCATCATAGTTTTTTTCATTTCCATCCATTTAGCTGCAAATACCATTATATCATTCTAATAGCAGAGTAAAACTCCAACATATATATACCACAGTTTTTTAATCCAGTCATCCAACAAGAGGCATCTGGGTTGGTTTCATACTGTAGCTACTACAAATTAAGCTGCTATAAACACAGCTGTGTCTCTGTAGTATAATGATTCTAACTCTTCTGGGAAAACACCCAGGAATGGGATACCTGGTTTGTAAGGTGGTTCTAATCCCTAGTTTTGTGAGGAGTCACCACAGTGCTTTCCAGAGTGGCTGTACAAGTTTGCAATCCCAACAACCGTGGTCAATGTTCCTTTCTCACCACAACCCTTCCAGCATGTTATTGTTCGTATTCTTAATTTTTGTCACTCTGACTGGAGTGAGGTGGAATCTCAGTGAAGTTTTGATTTCCATTTCTCTGATGGCTACTGATGTAGAACGGTTTCTATACACTTATTGGCTTTTGGGACATCCTCTGTTGAGAAGTTTCTGTTTAGTTCCCTAGCCCATTTATGGATTGGATTATTTGTGTTTTTGGTGTTCAGTTTTTTGAGTTCTTTTTATATTCTGGATATTAGTCCCCTGTTGGAGGTGTGACAGGCAAAGATTTGCTCCCATTCTGTAGGTTTTCTCTTGATGCTCTTGACTAATTCTTTAGCCGTGCAGAAGCTTTTCAGTTTAATGGCATCCTGCTCATTGATTCTTGGGCTTTAATTCTTGTGCTGTGGGAGACTTGTTAAGGAAGGAGGTGCCTACACCAACGTGGTGGAGTATTGATCCTATTTTTTCTTCTACCAATTGTATAGTTACTGGTTTAATTCCTAATTCTTTGATCCATTTCAATTAGATTTTTGTGCAGGGTGAGAGATAAGAATCTAATTTCAGTTGTCTGCATATAGCTGTCTAATTTGTCCAGCACCATTTGTTGAACAGGGTGTCTTCCTTCACACTATATTTTTGCCCCCTTTGTCAAATATCACATGATTACGGAATTGTAGGTTTGTCTGTCTTCTATACTATTCCATTGGTCTTCATGTCTGTTTTGTTACTATAGCCCTACAGTATAATTTCAGGTCAGGTATTGTGACACCTCCTGCTTCCTCTTTCTTGCTTAATAATGTTTTGGCTATTATAGGTTTCTTGTTATTCCAAATGAATTTGAGAATTGCCTTTTCTATATCCATGAAGAATGTCATTAGTATCTTGATGGGTACTGCATTGAACCTGTACAGGGCTTTTGGTAGAATGGCCATTTAATTATATTGATTCTGCCTAAGCAAGAACATGGAATGTTTTTCCTTCTACTCAGATCTTCTTCAATTTCTTTTTGTAATGTACAATGATTTTCACTGTAGAGGTCTTTTAAATCCTTTGTCAGATTAATGCCCAATATTTTATTCTTTTTGAGGTTATTGTGAATGGGATAGATTTCCTGATTTCTTCTTTGGCAGAATTATTGCTGGAGTATAGGAAAGCTATTGATGTACGAATGTTGATCTTCTAACCAGCCACTTTGCTAAATTCATTTGTAAGATCTGGAAGTCTTCCCATAGAGCTTTTAGGGCCTCCTAGGTATAGGATCATGTCATTGGCAAACAGATAGCTTAACTTCCTCTTTTCCTATTCAAATTCCTTTGATTTCCTTCTCTTGCCTCATAACTGCTGGCTATGGTTTTGAAGCCTATATTGAATAAGAGTGGCTAGAGTATACAGCCTTGTCTTGTACCCAAATTTAGTGGGGATGGTTTCAGTCTTTCTCCATCAAGTATAATGTTGGCTTATGGGTTTGTCATAAATGGCTCTTACAAAATTAAAGAATGTTCCTTTGATCTCTATTTTCTCTAGAGTTTTGAGCATAAATGGATGTTGAATTTTACCAGAAGCCTTTTCTGCATCAATGGGGATAATCATATGATTTTTGTCTTTAATTATGTTTAAGTGGTGAATCACAATTACTGAGTTGCATATGTTGAACCAACCCTGCATTCTGGAATGAATCCCACTTGATCGTGATGTATTAACTTTTTGATGTGTTCTTGGATGCAGTTTGCTAGAATTTTATTATGGATATTTGTGACTATATTCATCAGGAAAATTGGTCTGTAGCTTTTTTTCCTTGATGTGTCTTTGTTGAATTTTGGTATCAAGGTTATATTTGCCTCATAAAAATTATTTGCAAAGTTTCCATCCACTTCAAATTCATGGAATAGCTTACTAAGGAGAGGTGTTAATTCTTCCGTAGAGTTCTGGTAGAACTCTGCTGGGAATCCATCAGGTCCTGGGAAAGCCCCTAGTTAGTTTTAAGCCTACCCCAACTCTCTCATATATAAACTGAGAAGTTCTGAAGTCCGTTTTAGTTCTTAAAAGAAATTCATTAATTATCAAACGTTTGTAGAGAAAATGTTATTATGACGTAAAAAATGGAGCACATTACTGCGTGTGAACTACACCCCAATAAAGAATCAGATATAGAACAAATTTCCCACAATCATTAAGAAACATCCATCCATCTTCCAATATCTTCTTATAAAACTCCATAATTTTAATATCTTTTTTGAGAAAAAAATATTTCATATAAACAACATGAAATGTATTTTTTTAAAATGTTGTTTTGTTCTTTTTCTTAAAAAAAAAAAAAGGTACCTCATAATAGAGAACATATCAAAGCATGGCAATAGCCACAATTATTGAGAGCTTTGAGCAAAGTGCCATGATCCGTGCCA
The DNA here is from genome assembly GCA_004027875.1 of Aplodontia rufa. NCBI lineage: Eukaryota > Metazoa > Chordata > Mammalia > Rodentia > Aplodontiidae > Aplodontia > Aplodontia rufa. The sequence continues at coordinate 30,076 of PVKS010022689.1, forward strand.
GGTAGTGGTAATAGTTTTAAACGTCTAAAAAAATTGTCAATTTTAAATTCCACAGTAAACATATAAAGTAGATATCACTACTATTCCTGAATTTCACAGATGAAGAGAGTTGGGGTACAGAAAGCTCAGTACTCTGTTCAAGAATATCAGCAAGCTACACTTCCAAAATACCTGATTCCAGAGCTTATTCTTTGGGCTCCTAATCTAGGCTGATGTTTTACAAAGACACTGCCAGAAAAATGATTAAATTTCAGTAATTCTTCTACTTAAACTCTGAAATTAAATAGTAAAGCAATTCTTAGGTAAGCTTCATTATGGTTTCTGAATAAAGGAAACTATTTTGATCTCAGTAGCAATAAAAGTCTAAGCAACAAGCTCATGAGCTTAAATTCTTATGAAAGGCTAAAAACATCAGTTAGTGGCAGAGAAAATATCCATTCCAAATAAGCAATAAATTCAAAGCAATTAAAAGAAACTTTTGGTTAATAGCAGTGTAAAATGGAGTGACTGTGTGTGAGAGTGTGTATAAACACAAATATAATCCAAAGAAAACAATTATTTTTACTACAAATTAAATAAAATTAAGAAAGAAAACCGATAAAAATGTTAATTGTGACCCACTGATTTATCCTCTGAAGTTACTGTTCCCCAGAAGGTGCTACTTTATATGGTATAATTGTCCTGAGAAGTGGTAACTAGCCCAAGCAATAATAGGACACACTGTGCTAAATAAAAAATGTTGTGTTCAGTTGTTACACTAATAAGAAGAAAGGAAGAGAGTAACAGAAAGGTGATTTGTTAGGAAGAACAATTTACTAAAATTGCCAAGGAGATCTGGAAAAAGAACAAATGAATGGTATGTGTAAGCCTAAAACCCCATTAGATGGCAGGGCATTTTACTACTTATGGAATATGCCAGAATATTGTCAAGAGTTTGCTGAACAGTTATCTAAAGTGCAAAAAGAATAATAAACATGAATAATTTAAGTAGAAAAAAAATGATAAGAAATTTGAGAGATTAGTGACTGATTTCTTACTTCTTTACTCTTTGCAACTTCTGCAATAGCAGCGGTTCTTTGCTTTTCAAATTCATCATTATCATTTGTAGGTTTAACAGGCATCGTAACTTGCAATGTCTTTCTTCTATCAAGTTCTCTGCTATCCACTTGGACATGAGATACACACTTCTGGTAAAATAAGTAAAAATAATTCAGCAATTTCAAAAGAAATTAAAAGTTTTTCATTAGAAACTAGTATTTCTTGAAAAGAAATGCTTGTATCCCTTACATTAGCTGAATGCACAAAAATAAAATTCCATCCCACAAATTTACAAAAAAAAATGTAGTAGAAAATGGTAGTAAATTGACTAAAGTAATATTTTAGTAATATTTAGTAATTTTATTTAGTAATATTTTAGCAATTCAATAAAAAATAAAATTAAAAGGCATTCAAAAATGTGATCCTCTGAACTAGACATGCAAATATTGAACTGAAGGATTTAAGTTTCACTTTTGGGTAATCACTTAAAATAATTTTACATTTCAAACAGACTATAATAATCACAAGGAAGGGCAAGTATGATTTTGTAAGTAAGAACTCAATTTTCATATTATGCTACAACAATATTCATATATGAATTGTGCGGTATAATTATTTTAGCATATAACAAATGTTTCTGAACTTCTAAATTAAAAACAAAAAACATACCTTCTGCCCAATCAGGCTGCAAAGTTTTATTTATTTATTTTTATCTTTTTTTTAATTGAGAGATTTATTATAGAAAAACCATACAAGTTTTTCACAAAATAATATAAAATGTGTATAGATTCTGGATATTAGATTTACCCCCAGGAGTGCCCCCGCAATTACCCACCATTATCCCTCCCTTCCCCTTACCACAATATCTCTAAAAAAGTATTATGCTGTATAACATTACACTTTATCTGGATATAACTCATGATACTACACCAACTTTCTCACTGGCCAGAGTCTAGATCCAGCCTCCACAGATGAGTGGAGGCATTCAACCCTTGGTTCTCTAGGTTAAGCTGATTTTACTAAACATAATTTCTTCCTTAGCCATCCATTTACCTTCAAAGGCTGTAATACCATTGTTTCTAATTGCTGTGTAGAATTCCATGGTATAAATGTACCACAGGTTTTGGATCCATTCATCCAGTGAGGGACATCTGGGCTGTTTCCATAATCTAGCAATAGTAAATTGAGCTGCTATGAATATAGATATTGCTGTGTCGCTGTAATGTGCTGATTCTAAATCCCCTGGAAAAATATGCAGGAGTGGAATAGCAGGATCGTATGTTGGGCTCATCCCTAGTTTTTTGAGGATTCTCCACACTGCTTTCCAGAGGGGCTATACCAATCTGCAACTCCACCAACAGTATGTTAGTGTCCCTATCTCTCCACAGCCCCTCCAGCCTCTATTATTGTTTATTTTCTTCATTTTTGCCATTCTGACAGGCGTAAGGTGATATCTTAATGTAGTTTTCATTTGCATTTCTCTGATTACTAGTGATTTAGAGCACTTTCTCATGTATTCATGGGCTTGGTCAATGTTCTCTGTTGAGAAGTTTCTATTTAGCTCTTTGGCCCATTTATTAATTGGGTTGTTTTTGTTTTTGTAGTTGAGATTTTTGAGGATTTTTGTAGATTCTGGATATGAGGCCCATGTCCGAGAAATCATAGTCCATAATTCTCTCCATTTCCATAGGAAATATCTTGACTCTTTTGTTTCCTTGGCAGTACAAAAGCTTTTTAGCTTTATGGCATCCCGTTCACTAATTTTTGACTTTACTTCCTTCACTGTAGGAGACATGTTGAGAAAGTCTTTGCCTACTCCCAAATGCTGAAGTGTTGGACCTAATTTGTCTTCCATCAGTTGCAAGGTAGCTGGTTTAATTTCCAGCTCCTTGATCCATTTTGATTTGATTCTCATGCCAGGAGAAAGATATGGGTCTAATTTCAACTTTATGCAAGTGGTTGCCCAGTTTGTCCAACACCATTTGTTGAAGAGGCTGTCTCTCCTCCATGCAATATTTTGTCTCCCTTTCTCAAAAATCAGATGTATAAAGATTTTAGGGTTTGTTTCAGGGTCTTCTATTCTACTCCATTGGTCTTCATTCCTATCTTGATAACAGTGCCATGCTGTCTTTGTTACTACGGCTCTATAGTATAATTTTCAACCTGGTATGGCAAAACCACCTGTTTAATCTTTCTTGCGAAGTAGTGTTTTGGCAATTCTAGGTTTCTTATTGTTCCAAATGAATTTGAGAATTGCTTTTTC